>SNQJ01S0233699.1:0-14021 GCA_010110895.2 Picea sitchensis
GTAGCCCTCGTCATCACGAATCCAACGCAACTCGTTTTGTCTCAAACGGACATCGAGAGCGAGAGATATAGTGATCTGTTCGAATCGCCAAACAGGTAAAAAAAGTACTGACTGTGCAGTTCGTACGGATGCTGACGTGGCATGAACGTACGCTGACTTGGCAGAGGTGACGTGGCTTGACCGTACATCCGTACGATGATGTGGCAGATTTTGGTTGGCAGTTGAGGTTGAATGGTATCTTGACACGTGGCATTGTTTGGTCAAATTATTGGGTGCCACGTGGCCCAATCATGGGCTGCCACGTGGCACCCCGGTATTTGCTAATGGTTTGCTTGTTAATACTACGGGTTTCATTGTATTTAAATTACATTAAATTATGATATGGGCACGACCGGGCTGGGGCTTAGCCCCAGCCCCCAGTCGCATGTATTCATATATATGACCGTTGGTTTATAAACGGAGCGCGCGCACGGGGTTTTTAAAAACTTGTAGCTCACGGTTCCTTTGTGTTATGCCATGTGACCTTAACCTTTGGCGCGCCGGTTTTGGTGTTACACGGTGTTTAGCCCCTTTTGTTTATGCGTGAGGTCATATGACCCACCATATGCCCAGGTGCTAGGCGGTTAGGGGTTGGAGGTGCCCTAACCGTCCTACGGTTTGCACCGTTGGCGCGGTTGCGCCCGTTGTTGGGTTTTTTACACCTTAAATGGCGTGTGTACTGGGTTCATGCAACAAGGGTGCATTTTGGCGAACCAGTTTCAGCATGGTTGAAGGAGGAAAATGGAGGAGGCCTAACTTCTTCATCTTTTGTCCGATTGAGGTGCCGTAAAAGCCTAGCTAGGGGTTTTTGGATGTCCTGGATCCATTGGTGCTGTTATCAAGGCCATTTGAAGAATTATTCTGCAGGTTTTTCACCATTGAAGTTTCAGGAAGCTCTAGGGAGCTTTAATCCCTCATTGATCAAGGACATGGTTTGGTGAGCCTATGTTTGTTTTCTGTGATTGAATAATCATTTTTGTTTAATTAATATGCTCTGAACACATTGGGACAGGTTTCAGAGGCTGTTGAGGACTTTTACAGGTGGTTTTTTCCAAAGAGAATATCAGGGAAGCTTATGGCCACATGTAGAAGAGGTCATGCCCGGATGAGCCATGATCCGTTTTCAGAGTTCTATTAGTCATTTTTGGGGTTTTTATGTGTTCTGATATCAATGGTACAGTCTATTTTTCCATTGGAGTTGAGCAGAAGCTTGTAAAAGATATTTTGACTAATTAATCCCAGAGAGCCAAGTCCGTTGATGGAGGCTCAAGGAGATGTAGCCCGGAGGGGGGTGAACTCCTTTATCATGTTGTTCTTGTTCTGAGTTTGATGGTTTATTTGCTGCAAGTTGTGTTGCTGTGTATTTTTTTTAAGTACATATTTAACCATCTAAAAGAACAATTCCTCACACATAAGCATTTACAAGAAGATACATGAACTTAACACATAAGTTTATCTTGCATATTTTAACACATGAAGCAAGGTCCTGTAAAGTTTATTTTAATGAAGTAGCGGGTGCTTGCATAGAATAACAAGTCAGCCTTCTATTTTCAGATCAATAGGTGTCTGAACAGGTGACAGATGTGTCACGGCTCCCATAGGAATCTCATCATCTCTAGGTGCTAACACATGTGACTCCTCACTAGTGTCACCACTCTGCTGAGGTGTAAGGTCATCAATGGTATGTGACATGTCTGTTGAGATACTTTGGCTATCATCTTGTCCATCTAACTGCCTATCTACTACACAAGGGTCATCATCCTCCTCAAGCGTGCAAGCATCACTAACCTCTGTGCAAGAGTCATCCTCACTATCCTCTGAGGTAGAGTCACTATCACTAGCCTCTGTGCCAGAGTCACTGACATCATCCGACTTCTCTGAATCCTCATCATCATGATCATAGTGTACCTCAATGATATGCTTCTTACCCTTACCCCTACACCTATGATCTGGTTCCCAAGGCACCTTGCAACTGTAGCAAAGTTGTGTGCTCCTAATGGGTGTGGGTTTTCTCCGTGCTTCCTCCCATGCCATGTATTCCGTTGCCTTGTTGACCCAGAATGTAATCTCATATGTGCTCCACCCATGATTTTTCATGGATAAACATTGTTGGAATGTTACTTGAGCCCTAGTTTCCTCACTAAGGTCGTATAACTATTCCCATCTACGACGTACAGTCTCTCTAGAAAAATCCCTAATATTCATCTCTTCTTATGGAAGACCCCTCTATGGATCTGCATACATGTGATAATTCCCACTGGCTGGCAGGAATCTAAGCTCTGATACCACTGTAATGATCCCAAGCCATTATGCAAGGATCATCATTGTTTTGGTGTCTTTTTAAAACTTTTTCTGAGTGAGGTATTTCATCAAACAATTTGCTGATCTATTTGTTTATTTGTGTTTATATGTGTGTATGCAGAAAATAACAAGAATAGACAACCATGAAACATACCTCAACCATATGGAATATGATAGACAAGCCAAAACATCACAAACCTTCTTTATTCATAAAATAGAAGAACCTGCTACAATGGAGATGTTGATATGGAATGCTCAACAAATGGCCAAGATGATAGACAATAGATAACAAGTATGAGCTTCTAAAAAATGCTCTCGACAATACAAAATAATCCTCCAAAGGCTGGATAAGAGATGAAGACCAATGCCAAGTGCCAAACCCCTCACTACTGGAAGATGCAACGCTCTGCTGGATAACTGAGGTTCCTCAACAATTCGGCCTTGGTGCCAAAGATGTCCAAACACCTCCAGAAAGATGCCAAACTATAGATCGAGTGATGGTAAGAACAACCCAGGTGCCCGAATCTCCAAAATCACTCTCAACCTCTGTAGATATGAACTCCTCCACTGAATGGTGCGCCCCACTGGATGACTGAAGCCCTAGATAATTCGGCCCTGATGAAGGAGGCCTCCAAACGCTCTGAAACTCTCCAGAAATATAGATCGGGACACTACAAGTCACTAGGTGAAGTCTCAGGGTCAGATCTGAAGTGTAACTCCTCCAAACTGACTAGATCTGAATCTCAGAAACGCCCTCCTTCTCTTCAATTCGTCCCACTGCTCTAAGAAATAATTTGATCCATGAAACTCTCTCAGAAAGCACTAGGAATGATGGTGAAGACCCTGCAAGAAGAACCCAAGTGATGGAATCTCCAAAAACCCTGCCAATCTCCTACAACGAATTTATATCCAAGGATGGTGTGCCCCTCTTGCTGGAAACCCTCAATTGGTGCGCCCTCTCTCTATCTGCACATGAAACTGATGTAGAATCCCCCTGCAACTGAGTAGATCTGGAACTAGAATGGTGTGGGAGAGTATTTCATCTTCGAGACCAAGCTTGGGACAATATAGGTGGAATTTTTCACCACCGAATCATCCTCTAGGGTTTGTTATGTCAAAACCCTCAAAACCCCCAATGTTGGGCTCACTAGCTAAAAGCCATATATCAAAAGATAAACATACATGAATGTGAGAAGAGGCCCTTGCCTTTCCTTTATACGTTTTGGCTCACCTTGTCCCTCCAAAGTGACTTTCATTATATTAATAATTAGTTAATTAATTAAATCACTTTAATTAATTAATTAACCTTTTTACCTTTGAAAATCTCCTTATCTCTCCTTGTGGCTTCCCTGGCCACTGAAAGTCACTTATATCCATCCCATCCTGTAGTTTTTCTCCTCCCGATTCCAATGAGCTATTACACTGAGAGGTTATTCCAAGTAATGTGCCCAAAATGACCTCTTCAGTGATTTCAATTAACTTATAGCTCAAAATAGTCAAAATCATGGAAATCGTCGAAATGCAACGAAACCAAAGCGAACCTGTGCGGAATGGCTCATAATGATGGAATATGATGATCAATGCAAGATAGACCCCACAATGCCTCTCAAATACTCCTGTACTCGCTATAACATCCATCTGGCTACTCTGGTCAACATAAATCTCTGCACTGTGACGATGTCCCAAACTGGGGACATTACAACTTGTTTGTTTCTTATTATCCTTTGATGGTATTTTTACAAGGTGTGAGAATGCACATCTTGCTAAACTTGTCAACTTAGACCACACACATATATTCACGTCCCTTTCTGGTTGTTGGTAAACCTCCCACAAAATCCATGGAAATGCTTTCCCAAGGTCAAGTGGGTACAGGTAAGGGATGGTATAGAAATTTCTTTATGTTACTAGGCTTGTTGGTACAACAAAGTATACATCCTCTAATTTACTGTGCTACATATTCTTTCATTTTGGTCCAATACACATACCTCTATAAGTTGAAAACTATCTTCCCAACACCAAAATGTCATGCAACCTTAGAGGTGTGAGCCTCTTTGATAAGTTGCAGTCATTCACCTTTATGGACATAGAGCTTGTCGATTAACCCATTCTAGAAATGGTAGTCAACCTTTTCATTTCCTTATTCTATATGAATTTGTCCCCATAGTTGTTGAAACACCTCCTTTAAGTCCTCATCTTTTGTGTATGCCTCTCTATATGAATCAAGTGTAAAAGGCTCCATGTGCATCAGAGTTCCCAAATCTATAATCTTGGATGTGGGTGGCCTTGAAAGAAATTCTTTCAACCTCTTTTTTTCTACCCTTATTACACTTGATGACTAGATGAAATTATTGTAAAAACTCCATCCACGTGTAATGTCTAGCTTGTTGTAGCTTACTTTGGGCCTACAAATATTGTAGCAGTTGGTGATCTATGTGGATGATGGTCTCTTTTCCCATTAGAAAGTGTTTCCACTTCTTGACAGTTTAAACTAGAGCATAGAGTTCCTCATCATAGGTAGGGTAGTTGATAACTTCCCTATGAAATATTTCAAAATGATAGCACATAGGCCTTCCTCCTTGCACGAAAACTGTTGCCATGGAATACTCACTTGCATCTGTCTCCACTTTGAAAGGATTTTGCAAGTTTGGTAATGTGAAAATTGATGCTTGAATTATCTTTCTTTTCAACTCATAGGAATCCTTCTGTTGATTCTTCACCCACTAGAATCTCTTACCGCTCGTTGTTATGGTGTGGAGTGGTGTAACTACTATTGAAAATGAATCTATGAAATTTCACAAGTACTATGTTGCCCCATAAAAACTCCTAACTTCAATGAAATTTGTATGAATTGTCCATTTCATGATGGCCTCCATATTTGCGAGATCTATCTTGAGCTCCCCTTAACTTATTACATACCACAAATACACCAAATAATACTGAGAAAACTCTCATTTCTTGAGATTAGCCAGCATTTGGTGCTTCTTCAGAGTCTCTAACACTTGCATGAAATGTGAGATGGGCTCCACCTAGGTAGAACTATAAACTAGTATATTATCCAAATAGAATATAACAAATAAATCTAGATATGGGCATCATACATCATTCATTAGTCTCATAAATGTAGATGGTGCATTACATAAACCAAATGGCATGACCAACCATTCATACAAACCTTGCCTTGTCTTGGAGGAAATATTTTAGGTGTATTGTTCCTTGCTACGTACTTGGTGGTATCCTGATTTGAGATCCAACTTGGTGAAATAATTTTCATGCTACAACTGATCTCACAGATTATCGATCTAAGGAAGAGGGTATTTGCTTCTTAGTGTAATCTTGTTCAATGTTTTGTAGTCGATATGCATTTTCTAAGTCCCATACTTCTTTGGTACAATTACGATAGGTGAACCACAAGGTGAGGTTCTTGGTCAAAACACACCCTACTCCAAAAAGTGTTGCAACTACTTATTCACTTCATTTGCTTCCATAAAAAACTGTATATATAGCCCAATATTCGACAATGGGGAGTTTGGAACTAATTGTATTTTGTGTTCCACTTCCCTCTTAGGCGGTAGCCTTTTAGGTTCCTAGAACACTCATTTGTATGCATGTAGCAACTACTTCAATTGGTGTTTTCCATCTGTAGTAAACCCTCCCAAGAATTCCTTTAATCTCATCAACTCATCCTCAGTCTGATTTTCTCTTAATAAAAGTAAAATGTATTTATTACTATAACTAATCAAGTTCTTATCTTGATTGGAACTTACTAGTGAGATCTTTGAATTGCCTTTATGCACATTGATGATGTAGTACTTCCCATCCTTGATTATTCAGTATTTTTTGTCTCTCTGCATGAAGATTTCACCCCTCATATACATGTAGGGGATTCCAAACACTACTCCATATGCGTCAAGGGGTACTACATCCAATTCCACTTTATCAATAAAATCAACACTTACAACAAATTTAATCTTAGACTGTTTCGTTACCTTGATCTCTGCATCCTTTTTTGTCCATCCCAATGGATATGGGATAGGATGATTGTGAACCACCAATCTAAGCTTGCTGACTAGATCCATTTCAATGACAGTAGCCTATGAACCAGAGTCAAACATGGCATCTATCTTGGTATTCTTGACCTGAATCTTAATGTTGAAGAGTTTGGTCAAATCCCTCTCTTCCTAGTGATGAAGGCTACTTAGATTTACCTTATTCTACACTGATTTGCAAACAATATTATCATCCACATCGAATCTACTTTCAATCTGATTTCTTGAATATGTGGCTAAAATATTTTTTTTCTTTCATCTTTATTGTGGTTCTTTGGGTTCATCTCTAGATGTAGTTTCTATCACTTTTCCTCAATGTTCCCATCAATATTGAAATGGTTACAATGGTTGTTAGGATCATTGCAATAATGTAAAGGATATTGTATTCTTATCCTTTCCCCCTTTCCACTTCTTCTTCCCCTCCTTGAAATCTTCCTGGCGCTCTTTCATCTTGGAACTACTTGGATACCCTTTCTTGTGGCCTATATTTTCTAGATAATGTGCCTATACACATGCATCGTCCATTGTACTTGGATTGAAAATGATCACCTGCTTTCATAGATGGATATGTATACCCGCTAAATAGTTGAGGAGTACATCTAGGTTATTTAAAGATACACCTAGTATGGTGACCATCTTTCTGAACTCAATGGTTTACTACATACACTCTGCCCTTGATTTTTCTTGAAGTAGTGCCATCAAATCCATTGGTCCTATACATACCCGATATGGTAGAATTGGGACTTTATGAGGGTTTTGAAAGCCTCCCACCTAGTTACTAGCAAATCACCCTCCATCCTAAGTGTTTTTGTATGGATTTCCCACCACGTTAAAGCATGGCCTTCTAACTTCATTTTTGAAAATGATATATTTTTTTCTTCATCTATATGGTGAATGCTAAAATAAAATTCTAGTTGCTAAAATCGATGATTCAAGTTTAATGCATCGATATCACTTTGGTATGGCTTTATGTCCACTTTTAATTTCATATTGAATAAATACTACAAAGGGTTTATGGTATTGGAACTCAAATACTCTTTCTTGGGTTCTTTCTACAACTTGTTTTTCAGGTCTTCATTACCCCTCAGTTTCTCATCTGATCCAATCTCTAACTTTGAGCCTCTAAATTCTCTAAATGGTCTGAGATTTCTTGCTAGAGATACCATGAGGATGGACATATTATGAGATATTTAACAACTTTCTCTTCCAACCTTGAAAATATATCCTTTGGTGTATCTCGAGGGTTGTTATAAATAGACTTGTCAACCATGGCTAGGGTTCTGTGAATTTCTTCCTAATCTGATTCTTGGATCCTTGCAACTTTCCACAAACACCCCAAGAAAAAATGCTTTTATACCCATATGATATGTAAATTTCCATGGATGTTCCACTAGACAGTTCGTCACAGTGGATCTGATAAAATACTGAAATATTTACTATGAAGGTTAATTTCGTTTAGATCTCAGATTCTTCAATTACAGTTTTTCTACTTAAAATGTATGAAACATCTAAACTGTGAAAAATAGTGAACAAAAATAAATACTCACACACCATCCACAAAAAAACACAAGATATAACTTGGGAAACCCAATATGGGAGAAAACCCAACTAGAAGGTGAGGTTTCTCTGCTCTCTCTTATTCAAATGAAAGTATAAAGAAAGGGGCACTCTCTATGGATTTTCCTTTGGCATTGTGACCTGCATGAATGCTACAAAATACCTCCTCATCTATTGTTCTCTCAAAATACCACTCCTAGGTTATATTCCTAACTATGGAATGAATACAAGGCCAAATAATAGAACCCCTTCTCCTCGTAGCCATTTATTTAACATCACTTGATAGTCATCTAGGGGTGGGGTTTTGACTTCCTCAACCCTCAATTGTGATAAGGTTTTGTACCTTCTAGAATCTTCTTTAAAGTCCATACATGGCTAGCCCCATATGCATGAGTAATTGGGTTGATGTGGCATCCACTCGTACCATGGTGGTCAACACGATAGGTCAACTTGTGGGAGGTATAACATTTTCATATGAGCTTCAATTGTTGCGATTTTTGCATCATTGGAAAGGTCTCGATGTATAGAATAACATTGAGGGGTATAAGATAAATATGATAAATATATGACCCCATAAAATGTCGTTTGATATGCCTCAAAATGGGTCCATAAGGTTAAAATCCCAATTTTCCAAACTAGGACCTACTGTTAAAATGAATCTGCAAGTTAATTCCTCCATTTTTTTCCACATTGAAAGCATACATATACATGAAAAATAATATAATGATCCAATCTTGATCACTATGACTCGGTACTTAATGTATATGAATAAAATAAAGAACATGGAATATAAGAAGATTCCTAAGGTTGCTTCAAATCTAGTAAAAACATCCTATGAATCAAGTGGGAGTGGCATAAATATGGCAGGTCTTTGATAAATAATTGGGTTATTGAGGAAGAGGTCACTCCAGAGAACAATGATAACATTAAAAACATTATTCATCTAAATTTTAGGAGAAATTATGGTGTGATAAATAATTAGAGGGTAAGAGAAAATTAAGATACTACAAGGAGGAGATCAATCCTAATATAAAAGATCAAAAATATCTTTATTTTTTAACTAGCATAAAGAAGAAAATCAACATTACTAAAATAAGAAAAAAATCTCACAAGCTCCATAGTGAAATGGGATATTGGATAATTCCTAAATTGTTTTGGAAAATAAAGGGTTCCTAAGTCCCAAAACCATAAGAGAAATGACATGTGAACATCTATATATAAGAGAATAATGCCAATAGGCTCAAATCCACACATGTCAATAGGGAACTAAGTACACAAGAATAACATGCCACCAAATTTGGAACATGGTAGGCTTCACAATGCACAGATGTGTGTTCTACACACAAGGATAAGAAAACCTATGTAAAACTAAAACTTCATACCTAAAGCTAGGCAAGGGATACTATATAACCATGGAGACCTAACATCTAGTTTCTAATTAATAAATAAATTCCTAAACACAAGAGGCATGCTTACCTTTAGAGAAAGGAGAATCCTAAATCACTAGAAAAATAAAATCCCAACACTTACAATGCTTCCCAATCTCCAAATACAATAATAATGTTCAACAAAAAGCCATGAACAAACACCAATGATATTAAGAACTATTTTACTTCTCATAGAGCTTGGTGGTCTCTTTAATATCACCTTAGATGGGTACAACTTTCCCAAAGAAAATCCTAGACACCCAAAACTCAACCAAGGAGGAGAATAATTTCCATAGGTGAGCATTGTAGAGCTCCACCCTCAATTTTTCAAATGAGCCAACAAACACCAATCCTGTTGGATAGTTGGTTGTCATTGATGTTGATGGATAGATGGTTATCATTGATGTCAACAAAAATGGTTGTCATTGATGTCAACATAAATGTTTGTCATTGATATCAACATATATGATGGGTGTATTTGAAGAAGTATCTAAAGTGGTCCCCTTATGGCGTAGCTTTAATCATGGCCATCATGGGAATATGCTTTGAAGAAGTCTATAAGAATCCCCAGAGGTGTAATCATGAAGGATGGAGTTTTCTCAGGAGTAAGGACATGAAGGATAGTTTAAATTCAGGTAACACGCTCACAAATGGATGGTCCTCATCATGCAAATTTCAACGATAGGTGGTACGTCATGTAGATATTCATGGTTGAGGAGTTATGAGGTCATGAATTTGGAAGCCCCGAAGAATGGTTAAGAAGCCCCTAAAAAGTTATAAGTCATTAATTAAAAGGGTAAAGTGGTTATAACAAGAAAGTACAGGTCAGCCCTAAAAATAAGGAAAGAAGTCACATGGAAAAGTATAATTACACTTCAATAAGCCTCTCATTATTATATACACACAACCTTATTGAATGCCTTCTATGTGGGCACACTTGATCTTTTTGGAAAATAGGAGGTAGTCAGTGTGAGGCAACAAAAGAGTAAGGAGTGCGAAATTTTTGAGATTGCAGAGGAGAGCAAGGGTTTTCTATGAAACCCCAATTTGGTTGACCCTCATGGGTTAGGCTACTAGTGTCTCGCAAAGCACCCTCGCTTGTTGTACGAAACTTTTCCCACAAGGCCCTACATGATGCATGGGTTAGTCCCATGCGGTTAAACCAGATTTGAAGGAGGATGCTAGTACTAGGTTGCCGAGGCTGAGGAAGAGCTATAGGTATGAAATCGCATGTATCAGTTCAGATACAGGTTTAAAGGTATGTTATTCTATATGTTTTGAGGCTTACATATTGGAAGGTTTGGCACATGCTTGAGGCATGTCTTTGTGAGTTTTGGTATATGCCTTGAGGCACATCTTGGATATTTGGAATATGGTTTGTTGTATGGTATATGTGTTGGACATAGTGTTATGTTGTCATTGATTTCAACAAGGGTTAATATGGATTTATCATCCAAACAAGTATTCGGCTATACCAGTTGCAAGAATCAAAAGTAAAGAACAAAGAACAATGTTGATCATCAGATCAAAATAAGAGCACGATCGGATGGTAAAGAACGAAGAAAAATGTTGATCGTTGGATCAAAATAAGAGCACGATCATACGATAAAGAATGAAGAAACGATATTGATAGTTGGATCAAAAAGAAATCATGATCAAAGGACTCAGATCTCTTTCCGCGAGTCCACTAAGAAACCAAAAACATTGGCTAAGTATCATATTATATTGATATCACTTAAAAATTTATAAGTATGGTTCATTATGGAGGTAACAGAATTTGGGCGTGCATTCCGATGAAATCCAAGAAAAGATATGAGTCGTCGAGTTCGTGAGCCCGAGAAAAATTACTTAATAAATTTTTCTGCGTATAGGTTCATCTTGGAGGTTGCGGAAGTTGGGTGTGCATTTTGATAACACCTGAGAATACATATGATTCCACAAGTCTGAGAGTCCACAAACCGGAGAAAAATTTCTTAAAATTTTTCAAGTATAGGTTCATCTTGGAGGTTGTGGAAGTTGGGCATGCATTTTGATGACACTTGCGAAGACATGTGAGTCCACAAGTCCGAGAGTCTGCGAACCTGAGAAAAATCACTTAAAATTTCTCTAAATATAGGTTCATCTTGGAGGCTACAGAAGTTGGGTGTGCATTTTGATGACACCCAAGAAGACATGTGAGTCTACAAGTTCAAGAGTCCGTGAACCCATCACATGAAATAATTCTAAGTAAAAGTCCATGTTTAAAATGAATAAGAACTGTCCACTCAACGATTGATTATATCCAAACCGTCGATATGTCTAAAGCTCTTAGATAAAATAAGGACCGTTAATCTCAACACCTGATTAAGTCATCACCATTTATTTATTCGGATGATTAAGTCACGCTATTTGGTCCCCTATAGATTTGAAGTAAAATAGACTATTGGCCATTGACCAGGTTTTGTGGAAACAGTGGTCATGTTTGACCAATTTTGGGGACTTTGACAGGTTGGTCGAAGACGAAGCGCTAGGAAAAGAGGATATCGCGGGATCTCACCCCCTTTTACGGGATTTTTGGGTTTAGGGTTTATGTAACGGGTATGGGATGTTGGCCCATGGGTCTTACCCATGCTTAGGCCCCTTTTGTAATGTATAAATAGATATCTAGGCGATGTAAGAAACACACTAGATATAAGAGGTATACGGTGCTAAGTGTTGTATTGTGATAATTGAAAGTGATGTAAGCGGTGTGATCTATGTGATTGAGTTAGCTATGTTCATATTGTGTATTGAGAACTTGCAAGGCTAAGTGCAAGTGATTATAAGAAAGGCTCTGTGTTGTGCCAATCTTGGGGAAGGAGGATATGGCGAAGTGTGCACAGATCTTCTGTTATATGAGGAGTTGGTTTGAGGCTCTGTGCATGTAAGGAGATTGACATAAGATAATAAAGAAGACAAAGATTTGGTGGACGTAGCCCCATGGTGGGGGTGAACCACATATATCCTGCATTATGGTGCTTTGTGCTATACTGTTCATGTGGTTGTGTATTTATTTGCTTAGTGCTTAGTTTGGATGAATGTTTAATGATTTGTGATATGAATGAATGTTATATATAATCTATTTCTATATGCTAAGTTCTTAGATGTGTTAGATCTGATTGAATACTGCGTTGTTTTGTAATTAGGGTTTTACCTACAATATGAATAAAGGGTTAAATGATAATGAATGTTAACTGCTAAGTGCTCTGTTAAATCATTGTGATCACAGATATGTGTCCTATCTAGGATACAGACACCTGAGTCCTACAACCCCCCTACCTCTACCTCAGGTGAGACTTCATCTTCTTCACAGGAGTTTCCAAAAGGGTCGATAGTTAGGGTTTTTTGGGTGCGTTGTTGAAGCGTTGAACCCTGGGTCTGCCCTTGTGCCAACATAGACCATCCTTCTCAACGGGAAATTAAGTTAGTGCTGTTGGATCAATATCTTCTCAGGAGTAAGGTAGGCCATTGGATTATCTCATGGATGCAATCCCAACCATTCGCCAGTAAAAGTTAAAGTGGGTTCAAGGAAGCACATAGGTGCCTAAAACAATTATGCATGAATAAAAAATATATGCACATCGAAATCAATGGTCAATATTTATTCTTGATCTAGATTCGACAATAGTTGAGTCTCTACAAAACTAGATCTTAGTGCAACGAATAAATTAACAGTTTTAGCCAATTTCAGAAGGGTTGTTAGATCGATCATTCCATAAGGAAGATTGACATGAGAAAGAGAAAAACATAATTAATCTACAAAGAATTTGAAATCTATTAGGTTAATTTTTGTTGCATTCTATTGTAAATGAAGAGGAACATTAATTAATTGAAAATACACAATGGTTCAATGATGCACACCATTTGGAAGGATATATAATCTCATAAGAATGAAGAATGAAAGATTGACTTAGGGAGATATCTGAGTATATGCTACCTGATGTAGACTCACATGAATAAGATTGTAGAGTAAAACTAGGTAGTGAGGGTGGAAGGGAGGAGCTTGGGAGGATTATAGTCCTCTATAGGTTGAATCCTGAAAAACAAGGAGTTGCAACTTCCTTTCAAGTTGGTTCTTGAAGAAAACAGGGGGTTGGTGCCTCCTTTCAAGTTGGTGCTTGAAGAGCATAGGGGGTTGGAGCCTCCTTTCAAGTTGGTTCTTGGAGAAGCAGAGAGTTGTAGATTCCTTGAGTAGGTGCTCAAAATATAAGGGGCTTTGTGATGTAGTCCCCCTTTCCTCCTGGGGCTGTGTGACCTCCCGGTCTCTGAATATTTCCTTCGCCTGAGTCAGATTGAATCTTCAGGTTCCTCTTAAACCCTACTCGGCTCTACATAGGCCCCTTTTTCCTCTGCGTGCAAGTCTTGTTAGACCCACCTGATTTGAAGGGTTAGGATTTGACCGATGTCAATCTGCGTGTCGATCGACAGTTCACAACAATATCAGGTCGCCAATGTTCTCACTCTTTATGAAAGAGCCCTGTCACTGATATCTGAAAGTTCTCACCTGATCTTTCTTTGATCATGCCCATTGATCTCCTGTCCCGACAAGATCAACGGATCCAGTTCATTTTGACCTGTGAACTTACACGTTCACTGATTTTACCTATGCTCCCCGATATGATTCCCTATCGTT
>SNQJ01S0233701.1:9129-23150 GCA_010110895.2 Picea sitchensis
AGACCAATTACATCATGGAGCAAGAACCTTCTCTAATGCAAGCCCAGGCCGGTAGTGATGGAAGCTGGTACTGCTGACAAGACAAGTCTAGCTGAGAAGAAGAAAGATGGGCCCTCCAGGGCCATGCTCAAGTCACTCATGCTCTCGGTACTCCATGTCTAGGACCATGTGGGCCTCGAGACATGATCTCCTAGTTATCCCTAGATATCGGGGATAACACAGACCACATACAGTCACAGACAGAGTCTGTTTCAGTCTGTAGAAAACGTTTTCCCTTTTCTGCAAACTGTTTCAGTGTGTAAGAAAATGTTTTTCCTTTCCAGCAACATCGGACAGAGTGGGTTTGTTGGGTTTGTAACAGAGGTCATGCGGATTTGGCATTGTTTAACTGTTATATGAAATGTTTTTTTTCCATAGAAATTTACATAAAAATATTGGCTTGTCATAATTTTATATGATTTAAGTTTAAGATTGTGGTTTTTATTGAGGTTTTTTTAAGGATTCCAAGTTTATGATCATGGTTTCTCCATGTCCTAAGTTTAAGAGGGTATTTGAACCCATCATATTATGGAAAATTCTTAAAATTGTTTAGGAGTGAATTTTGATTTTCTATTTTGTGGGGTTTTTGAGTGATTATTCCTGTATAATTCCAATGTTTTAAAGGTTTTTCAGCATGCTGAAAAACCTTTAAAACATTTGAATTATACATGAATAATCACTCAAAAACCCCACAAAATAGAAAATCAAAATTCACTCCTAAACAGTTTTAGGAAGCATGCTGAATCCATTTCTGAATGCAGAAATAGATTCAGCATGCTGAAAAACCCTTGAAATAGTATGACAATAGAAAAATAAAAAAAATCTACAAATATAATAATTTCTTGCCAAATTTAAACAAATATTCCCAAAAAAACATCAACAAAAAAGAACCACATAAAATAATTTCATCTCTAAATTTATAAACATATAAACATTTAAAGAGATTAAAAAGACTTTTGAAAACCTTATAAGAAAGTAATAATGTAATGTCTTTCTCATCATTTAGCTGACATGTAGGTGCTAAAGGATTGTAGAGTTTCAAGAAAGTAATAATGTAATCCCTTTCTCATCATTTAGCTGACATGTATGTGCTAAACGATTGTAGAGTTTGTTTTTTAATGCTTACACGCTGTTTTGTTTCTTTTGTTTACAAGATATAGTTATATACCATGTAGCCTTAGCCCATATGCAATTCAATTTTGTAGTTTCTATTTATTTATTTGGTATTTAACTTATGATTATGTGAATTATTTAAAAAAAGCTTAATATTTTAAAAATAAATAAAATTTTATAAGCAATTTTTTCAATAATTTTTTAAACTTATATATTTATTAATTTTTTTTAATTATAATTATCTAAATTATGTAAAAAGATTAATATTTAAATTTTCTAAATTATAATTATTTAAATTATTTAAAAATAAATCAATATTATAAAAATAAATTTTTATAATCAACATTTTTTATCAATTTGGTTAAATTTATATATTTATTAATTTACTCAAAAACACTTATTAACCTAATATTTAAATTTTCTAAATTATAATTAATTAAATTATTTAAAAATAAGTCAATATTATAAAAATAAATGTGTATAATCAACATTTTTTTATCAATTTGATTAAATTTATATATTTATTAATTTACTCAAAAACACTTATTGGGGTGATCCCATGATGACCATCCCATGCACCTTTTTGGGAGAGCTACTCTTCTACCATGAAGGAGTCTTAATAGAGATCCACATCCGTTCTCCCTTGCCTCAACGGATGTTGTAGTTACCTTTTTCAACCTCCCCTTCAGTTTTAGCTGTGAATTTGGTTAAATTTATATATTTATTAATTTACTCAAAAACACTTATCAAACTAAAGGATTTAATTTATATTAACTAAAATTTATTAAATTAAAAATATGAATTTTACAAAATAAAATCTATTAAATTAAAAATATGAATTTTACAAACTTATTATTATTTTTTAAAATTTAATACAGTAACACTACCATCACAATTTCTCAATAATTAACATCCCATATTAGTAGTGTCATATTACACTTGTTTTTATGGCAATCTCTAGAGCTTCCATGATTATCTCAAGCCTTCTGTTGATGTTTTCAACAACATACTTCCTAACACCCATCAACAGCTTAGCAACCCCAGTGACCTTAGAACTTGATTCGGTCACTTGTTCGGGGAACTCATCCGAGACTATTATAGATAAGGGCTCAACAAATAACAACTTCAGGGTAAGGGCAACTTCGAGCTCCCTCTCTTATCTATTTCTTCAATCTAGCATTCTCTAATTCCTGCTATGTTAATGAGTGGGCTAATGTGTCATCAGTGGCTCAATGATCTAGGTGGATATCGGTGGCCACCCACCTTTTCCAACTGGCTCAAAACAATTTTCTGACAATTTTGACAATTTAATATTTTTAGCAGTTTTTAACTTCCAGGGCCATTTTGAGGGCCCAAATGAAGGGCTTTCGAGATCAAGGTTCTCAATGATAGCCAAAGGCATGATTGAGCCCCCAAAATGAATCTCATCGACAATACCTTTCCAACGAGCTATCACACGCCTAAAACGAAGATCGTATGCAAAAGTTACGACCCCGGGAAGTTGATGTACTCACTTACCCAAACAGGGCCTAAATGTCTTTTGGCACTTCATCTCCTAGGGTTAGGTTTTTGGATGTCTAGAAATTTTGGCATTCATGTTTATTGTAAAAGGGCCTTCAGAGCCTCATTGTAATCATCTTCTTGCGAATGCGAGTAGCCATCACATCTTTTCTCAGAGATAAGCTGCCACCATTCTAGCGAGTCTTTCACTATGTATTTTTACAGTCTCTGTACATTTCTTTTATTAATAGAAATCGTGTATTATTGTATCTCCGTGTTTATAGTTGCATCTCTGATATATTTTTGTTATATTATTGAATATCTGTGATATCTCTGTGCATTTCTTTATTATATCTCCGATCTCATTTTGTGTCGAAAATAATCTGGATCACTCAATGAAACCCGAGGATCCATGAGGGCCTTGAACCTTTGAATTTGATTTTAGAACTCCATTTCACTATTACACTTTTGTCCTTTAGGTTGACCCTTTCAATCATAGTTTGTTGGGATTCTTATCATACTTGGCATGGTGAAAAGTCACAGACTCTTCTTCAAAAATTGTTGGCCCCTCTCAGGCCAACTCCTCTGCAATCAACTTACTTTTTGTTATTTGTATTGTGGCCCATGCAAATATATCATTGACTTCGTCAACTTCCATGTTTGTTGATTTCGTTTCTAGACCCTTGGGGTGTTGAGAATTGTTGACATCTGGATTTCTCTTCCTCTTGGGCACAAACATAACAACATGTGTTATCTCCAATTGGTATTGAGGAGGATCCCCATCATCTCCATCACCTGCACATCCCTGATTACTCTATCTTTCAACAACAATAATTTCCTAACTCTAATGTCTCGAAGAGGAACTCTTATGGGGGTGATGAACCACGCCACATTTGGTATTGGTTGTGGATCTACCCCCTTGTTTATGCTTCATCTTATTGTTTTTCTCATGGCGATGGATCTCTATTGCACCTACATTTGAACTTTCCCTTGTATGTGAATCATCGCAGATGGTTTGCTTCTTCTTTTTGGGAGTAGTTTTGATTGGCATGGCCATCACCTTGGATTCGATGTGAATGTCTTTATTGTCATCACCTCCTTCTGTAATTTCTTCCACCTGATTAAAAATTGAGGCGACACCAATAGAAACCATATGATTGGTGAAAAGGCCTTCAAGATCAAAACCACTACGGAATTCATCTTCTTTCATGTTAAAAGGTTCAAAGAACCTTTCTATCTCGGTTAGGCTTGATGAACTCTTTACAGTGATATCGACAATCTTGAATGGCATAGGAATAAATTGCCATTTCCTCTTCTTGTTAAAGAACAAGGACCATGTCTCATATTGTCTACACAACTCATAAATAAAGAACTTGTCATAGAAAAAAGGGGAAGAAGAAGGGGATTCACTTCAAAACCAAATAGCCTTATGTATGTAAATTGTTCCTCCAACACACATATTCCCTTCCCCGTGAGAAAGTCCATGGATGATCTTGTCACCCTAGTGGGCTCAATTTTGGGAAGTATACTTATGCATTCCTTGACAAAGGAATCTTGGATTTGGTAAAAATGAAACAATTCATTATGCTTCCATAATGAGGGGTACCAAAATTGAGCAAGATCTTCATCAAAATTGACACTGCCCCTTAGGAGAATGCTCTCGAATGTATTATAGTAAATCAATGCAAGAGCCAAGTAAGAGATCATGTAGAACCTCTTAGTCTGAATGTAGTTTGACAATTGGTGGGAAATCTCATTTGAAATCATCTAGGCTCAACTGAAAATGACCCCTACTTGTACCGAGTAGTGAAGGACATGTAAAACATATATGAGGATGTAAGTCATTGAGTCTTGGTTGACCAGACATGAAACAAGCCACACAAACTCTTCATATGGCTGAGACAACATGCATATATTAATTTCTCCAGGGCCCGAGGGTTCGATGGGAGGTTGGACCAAAAACTCCATCAGTAGATTCACTACACCACCCTGAGTGTTTAGGAAGGAATTTGCCTTAGAAATATTGAGGGTCATGTTCGGTTTTAGAAGTTGCAACATCCTTCTAAATGTATTGGGCATCAAAAGGATAAAAGTTCTTCTAATCTCCTTTACCTCAGTCAATTGGTGCTTAGAATCAAATCTTCAGGAACACGATGCTACTAGTTCTCTAAAACCAAATGCTTCAAGTATGCAACCGTCCTTAGCCACCCTTGAAGTCCAGACTTTTTTTTTAAGTTTGTCATTAGGAGAAATCTCAAAATACGACTTATACACAATAGACCATTGAAATTCCTTTCTTTCTTGGCCCAATGAATTCACTGTATCTCCACAAAAGGTTCTCTCCTTTTCTTGTTTGCCATCTTTTCCACTTTCAATGTGCTTAGGTAAGTGTGAGGATTACGTGTATAAATAAGATTTTGCATCCGATAGGTTCCCTTCTAATAATAAATTAGGGCTCAATCTACTGTTCAAATTTTCCCCCTTGTACACTTGATACATGTCACTCATTAAATGGTAATTGTGATTTGTGTACACAAGGCCTCAAGGGAAATGTGTGAGAATTAATCCTCATTAATTAAAACTGGTTGTTTTTGTTGTGTGAGAGATATGTAATGGATATGTTATAATTACCTTGAAACCACAAATCATGTCAAACATGGAACATGGTGTGTGGCCATGTGGAGTGTGGGCACATGGAGCAAAAGTATCATGCAGAGTGTGGGATGTGGGAGGAGAGTGTATGCAGGAGGAATGTCGGGTGTCACCCTTCAACATGAGATTTGAGGAAATAAAAAAATATTCTAAGTATGAGAATGTGGGTTGCGAGAATGTGGGTTGCGGGGATGTGGGAAGATTGGGACCATCACAAAGTTCACTAGGCGTTTCCCCGCATTCACATGGATTTAACATATGCACAATGCAGGATGTGGGTGGCTAAGATCTTTGGCAAGGCATCATCCCGTGCATTTGCATGACTAATTGTTAAAGGGTTCACATGGGAAATTCATTTTTCAAGTAAAGGAAGGGAAAATGTATCAACAAGCTTGTATAGCTCTCAACCAAGATTTTGGTTGAGTTAAGCCAACTCTTATTAGAGATTTAAAAAAAACTCTCAATGAAGAGTTCATTAATCCTCAAATAAGAGTTAGACATTGATTGTTGGTAGAGAATTCATGATATAAAATTATTTACTCTTGACACACAGGCCAATTTTCCTCCTTTTGGCTGAGAGAGTAAAACACTCAAAGTATGTTTGTGCAAATTTGTGAAGCAATGAAACATATGATAGAAGGCCAATGAACATTGGAGAATCTATCTCAGTATTAGAGTGTTCAGATCATGAACACCTTAACTAATTTCGAGGTAAGTATATGTTTTGCATTAATTAATCATTTATCAACTCTATGTTTAAAATTTTGCAACTACATTTGAGGTCTAAAAATGAAGTTTACAATGTCTAATCAATGTTTTAAGGTGAATTGCATGTTGTTAGTTGAACTCACTTGATTTTATTAGCAATCCAATACAAATATCATATAGTGAAATTTTAGAGTAATGTCTCAAAAGCATAATTTTAAAGATCTCTAAAGCAAAAATTTAAACATCACTTTAGTGACATTTACAAAGTAGTTTTAGTGACATTTTAGTAGATAGGAAACATTACAAAAGTTTGATAAAAGATTATTAGAGAAAGAGGAAGAAAATTCTTGAATAAGAAATCATAATTAGTGGTAGCTTGAACAAATCAAAAGGTTAAAAGATGAGAAACTAGAGAATCAAGACCTCAAAAAGAAATTTAACAAGTTAGAAAATGATGAACTTTCTTTCAAAATGAATCTTGTCAAATTTTGATTGCACAAATAAAGAAGTTAAAAGATGAGAATAAAACACAACAGGAAAAATTAGATTAGTTTGTCAAAAAATAATCATTGATCGATAAAGAAACCATGAATGATCTAGTTGAACTAGGGAAGTCATCAAAAATTGAAAGCCAAACCATGGACAAAGGAACCAATACAAATCCCATTGACACCACAATTTAGACAATGCTTATCCTGAAATTTTATCAACCAATAACTCATGAGAAGAGATAGATGTTGAATGTCCTAGAATAAAAATCAAGACACAAGATAGAACAAAGCCTTATCATAATCCAAACTATAAGGGTCATCATATGTCTCAAAGAACTAACCAAGAACAAAATCAATGTGTCTATGTGTGTGTGACATTTTTCAAAAATTCAAAAGAATCAAACTATGAAATAGAGTGGAGACAATATCAACACCCTACTTAGAAACACAAAAATAAGTTTTACAAAAATTGAATTACGGTGGATTGATCCTTTCACAATGTGACAGTTATGTTCAATACTTGAAGAGCTTACCATTTTGTTTCTTCAACCATGAAAACACCAGGGATAAAGCATCAATTGAAATAATTACATGTAAGAATAGAGAGGTAGCTTTTCCTCATATTGTGCTTTGAGGACAAGCATCTTTGAAGGGGGAGGAAATATAACAAACATAAATACACCTATAATCATCGTTGTCATCATCATCAAAGGTAACATGTTGAAAATATATGTCTTTCAAGTATGTGATCATTTGGTGTATACTTATACACAATGTCACATGCTATTATAAATATCTATCTATCGTCAATCAATCCGTATAATGCATTCAATATAGTGTTTTAATCCATATGGGTTCTTTTAACTTATCCTATTTATTTTGGATATTCAATTTATGAACTCGATGATTCATTACATTGGTCTCTACTCCTTGTGCACACAAGCCTCTACCTTAGTTTGTATAGACATGTTTTCCTACTTTGTGATTGCACTATTTGTCTTCTTGTGATACTTCTACATATTTTCCCATGTTTATTGCACCTCCTCCATGATCTAGGTTGCCTCCCATGTTTCATGCATTTGCACTTAACTCTACCTCCTAATATGTTAGGTACTTTCATATGCTAGATTCACCTCTCACCCTCATGTGTACATGGTGTTTCATACACATGCATAACTACACTTCTTAGGAAGAACACACTTTTTCCATTGTCAAGAGGTTCCAAGAATTTATGTTTTTTCAACAACTACACATTTTCTCCCACTTCTAGCCTAACTATCAGGTACATCTCTCCACACTACCTTATGTGCAATAAAATGCATGTCAATAATATTTACATTTATGTCTTTACCTAAAACTATTGTGCCTCCCATGGGATTACCTGTTGGGTACTCGTGTATGTTGGGAGCCCCTCTTGAGATATTTGGAGAGTGATTAGGTTGCACATCACTATTTTTACTACATGCATGATGTGCGTACTAGGATCTTTTGAATCGTTCCCTAGGTGATGCACCTACTGGAAGCTTTTGAATCGTTCCCTAGGTGAATTTACTGTGAACCAATTTTTTTGTTGAAATTTTTCTTTATAAGTTTTATTTCCAAACCGAATTTAAATTTGTATTAGGTTTTAACCTTCGACTCTTTTAATTTATTAAACACAATTTAGTAAATTAAATGACTTAAATCTAATTTGTATTAATCTCTACTATGCTTCACACCTTTCTACTATGATTTAGAATATGACCTATCTAGCCTCACTCTAGGTTATGTGATCACACCATATGATCTAGAAGGATCTAGGAAATGCTCACAGAGGTCCAGGAGGATCCAAAATGCTCACAAAGGTCCCAGAGAATCCATAAATGCTCAAAAGTTGACCATCCAAAATCGTCTAAAAAATGACATCATTTTAAAGAGCTCGTCGTCATATTTCCAACGATGCAAACGGTTCGACAAATGAAGTTCGTATGTAAAAGTTACGAGTTGTCAAAGTTCTAGTCAACCCAAGTCAAATGTCAAAGTACACGACAAATAAAAAGGTGACATGTGTCATCACTACAAGGGTGACACGTGGAACCTACTTGGAAGTTGATTGGGTGAGGTACAGGCGGATCGATTGTCGATTGACAAGTGGAAGATAATTGGTGCAATCCTAATTTGACATGTGGAGTTGGAAGAGCCAATGAGAGGTTGCCATGTGGAAACCCCTCATTGGCCAATATTAGCTAGTGAATGTCAAAAGTTATGGAGTCAACAGGGTTTGACCCCATGACCTCCATAGCCACCAAAGTCTTCACAAATCCCACTCTACCAATGCATCACCACATGTTACTTGATAACTATGTGACAAATTTACTTAGAGTTCATATTAAGTTGCAATGGGTGGCCAAAGGACCGAGGGCCTAAGCCCTCAACCCTTGGCCCTTGATCTTGTTACATTACCACATGAACCATACCATTCGGGAAAGGGTCTATCTCCACAATATAACCATCTAACATATGGTTTCCAAGATTCACGCAGGAAGGTTCGACGTTTATGATATATATATCATATGGTTTAACCATATGTCAAACAAATAACAAAACACTAAGGTATGTGGTGGTCAGTGGGGCTCAAACCCCCGACCTATCACATATAGATCTAAGTTTTAACCAATTCCTCTATAGTTCAGGTTTGGTTACAAGAACCCAACAACTTGTAATTAAAGGCTATCCACTAATTCTGGAATTTGGTTAAGAAGTGAGCCCTATTTAATGGTGCACACCCCAAGACAAGACACACACAATTAATTCAATTTTCTTGCCTCATAATGAATGCCAAGGGTACAAGGCACTTTAGGTAACATCGTAAAGCGTGTCGAGGGGTACCTTGATGGAATTTCAAGTATTTTATATCAATTTTGCACGATATTTTGCCAGTAATTCAACAATGCACTATGTTTTTGCATTTGAGCAACATATTTTCAAAGTGTCTTTAAAATTGTGTTTTGTAAGCCTATATTGTAATGTAATTTGGAATTTTATGATGATGAAGAACAATCATGCTATTTAAAGGGACTTTGAAGATGCAGTGATGTATGTCATTTACTTGTGCAATTTGAGTTCTTTTATTTTCTGATTTATTATCTCATTTACAATTCAAGTTATTCATTAGTCTATGGGTTTATGGAAAAGTAATACATACACATGATATTTTACAAATAGTCAAGTGATCTTCAATTTCCCGAATCTGGTCGGATGTGTGTGTATTGACATCTAAGGATTCTTTGGGCTGAATTGATATCATAGTTTGTTGATATTTTGGTTCAAGTTGGTATGAGAACTCGTTTGGTATGTTTAGATAATGTGGTATCAGATTTGGTCTCGATGTTTATTTGCAATTGAATGCTTACGGTGGTCCAGATCTAAGCTTGGCGAAGGATCATTTGAAGAGTACATTCCTGAGATTGGTTTGAAGCGTGCATTTCGAAAACAAGAAATGGATTCAACAAAAGACATGGATTCTTCTAATCCAAATCCTTTCAGTACTAAAGAGGCATTATTTTCTTTGAGAAACAGTCGAAGGGTAAAGAAAAGAAGAAGAATGCATGTTCTCATTGCGAGAAGAAAGGACATGAGGAGAAAAAGTGTTGGAAGTTGCATTCATAGTTAAAGCCAAAATGGACTCAACTTAAAAAGTATAAAAAGAAGACCATGACAACAAATCCAATCCTTTGGGTTGGATTTGTGATAATGCTTAGGTATAGGTAACTAAACAATGCAAGTTACGGTTCATGATCACATCCAATTTCATTGATGAGGTAGAGTTATACGTGGTTCCACTTGATATTTGTAGGATGGTTTTGGGAATTCCATACGTGTATGACAGGAAGGCCATTTTCTATAGGGAACATAATAAGTATCATCTCTTCAAGGATGGGATTGGGTTTATTGTGAGAGCTCATCGGATGAAGACTAATTTTAAAATTTTCACTACAGGGAACATGCTAGCTAATGCTAATATCCAGGATCTAGATATATAGCCTACGACTAAAAGCATAATAGGTTCTTTGGTTGATGGTGTTCCTGTAAAGAAGGTAAAATATGTTGATGGTTCATTCTCTTTCACATTTGTATATTTGTTTTGTTATTCAGTTTATTACTAATCCGTGGAATATGGTTGGCTACTACAACAATGTATGGCAGAGTTTTTGAATTCAGAAGAATGGTTAACTTAATCAACAATATTGTTTTAGTCTTCATTATGGTTTTGATGAGTCAGTTGTTGGGTATCCAAGCAAGATGGATGGATGATACTAGAAAAGTGAGGTAACAATCTCCCCACTTCATTTATAAATATTCCACTCATTTTATATTATAAGAGAGAGAGGAACTTTGTAAATTTCTATATTCCCAACTTGTATGAGTGAGAGGAATCTCATTAAGAATATTTCTAGATAGCCACCTATACATATTGTTTTTCAGTGGACAGGACTCTCGTTAAGAAGATTTCTAAGCTTTTAGACAACAATTGTACAAATGAATTGTCTTGTAATCAACTAAAGGGATAGATATGGATCAAATTATCTTAGAAAAATTTCTTGATTCTGAAGAACTGAAAGCGAAGGAACAGAAGGATGCAAGCATTTGGAGCATGTAGTTCTAGAGTGGAAAGAGCATCGAAGTAATGCAAAACTTTCTAAAGATGGGAAAGGAGAAGTAATCGTCTTATAAGAGGCACATAAAGATGCATGCTATAAGCATATTTAAATACTATGTCATGTTTGTATGGATGTATACCTTGAACATAGAGAATCAAGTATAGATGATAATAGTACAAGCATAATTGTTTTTCAAGGCAGAAGTGACAATGGACAGAGTATTCATTCAGGGACTTCTACATATACATTAGTAGGTCCAAATGGGCAAGGCATAAATCCGCATTCGACTTGGTTTCATATTGGTTGAGATGGACTTTCTTAAACAAAAGGTGATGGGAGTGGATGTTGAAATACAAGATACATGTATTACAGAGATTCAATGAACATGACTTTTGTTGTCAGTGAATCTATGAGTCAGAACCAGAGTTGTATATATCATATTAGCTACAATGCCAAAGGCCATAGTCAAGATTATATTCTAGAGAAGTAGACAGAAGTGCACTGATCTAGTACCTAATATCAAAGACCCAAGATGAAGAATTAATTCCAAAATATTGGCAAGATGGAAGAGTGAAGAAGCTTCATCACTAAGTTACTGGATATGAACATTTCAATAAGATGGAAGAGTGAGTTAGAGTTATCATCATTAAGTTGTTGAGTATCTATGATTTTGGAGGTCCAAAAGTTCTTTAGTGGGAAGGTGTGATCTAGGAGGATCTAGAGAACGCTCACAGAGGTCCAGGAGGATCTAAAACACTCACAAAGTTCCCAGGGGATCCATAAGTGCTCAAAATTTAATCATCTCAAATCATCTCGAAAAGTGAATCATTGCGAAGAGCTCATTGTTAGCTTTCCAATGGCACAAACATTTCGACAGACGAATTTCATATTCAAAAGTTACAAGTGGTCAGAGTTACAGTCAAATCTGGTCAAAGGTCAAAGTATAGGAAAAATAAAAAGGTGACACGTGTCACCACTGCAAGGGTGACACGTGGCACCTACCTAGAAGCTGACTGGGAAAGGTACATGTGGATCAATCATCGGTTGCAAAGTGGCATATAATTGGTGCAATCCTAATTTGACGTGGCATTAGAAGATCCAATGAGAAGGCACCATGTGGCGACTCCTCATTGGCCAATTTTGGCTAGTGAATATCAAAATATATGGAGTCAACAAGTTTCGACCCCATGACCTCCATAGCCACCAAATTCTTCAAAAATCCCACTCTACCAACACGTCACCACATGTTTCTTGATAACTATATGACAAATTTACTTAAAGTTTATATTAAGTTACAATGGGTGGCCAAAGGGCTAAGGGACTAATCCTATGACCCATGGCCCTTGATATTGTTACATAACCACATGACCCATACCATTTGTGGAAGGGGCTATCTCCACAATTCACGCATATATATATATGGTTTAACCATATGCCATATGTCAAACAAATAACAAAACGCTAAGGTATGTGGTGGTCAGTGGGGCTCAAACCCCTGACCTACCACATATAGAACTAAGTTTTAACCAATTACCCTATGGTTCGGGTTTGGTTACAAGAATCCAACAACTTGTAATTAAAGGCTATTCACTAATTCCAAAATTTGGTGACGAAGGGAGCCTTATTTAATAGTGTGCACCTCAAGCCAGGAAACACACAATTAATGCAATTTTATTGCCTCATAATGGTTGCCAAGAGTACAAGACACTTGAGGTAACATCGTAAAGTGTGTCGAGGGGTACCTTGACAGAATTTTAAGTATTTTATATCAATTTTGCATGATTTTTCACCAAGAATTCAACGATGCACTTTGTCTCTACATTTGAGTAGTGGATTTTTGGAGTGTCTTCACAATTGTGTTTTGTAAGCCTATATTGTAATGTAATTTGTAATTATGAGATGATAAAGAACATTCATGCTATTTAAAAGGACTTTGAAGATGCGGTGATGTATGTCATTTACATATGTAATTTGAGTTCTTTTATTTTATGTTTTATTATCTCATTTATAGTTCAAGTTATTCATCAGTTTATGGGTTTATGGACAAGTAAGACATACATATGATATTTTGTTGATAGTCAAGCAATCTTCAATTTCTTTAATATGGTCACATGTGTGTGTGTGTGTGTGTTGACATCTAAGGATTCTTTGGGTTGAATTGATATCAGAGTTTGTTTATATTTTGGTTCAAGTTGGTATCAAAACTCATTTGGTACTTTCATATCAGCTTCCCTCAACTCTTTTTCAACCTTCACTATGCCACCTAGATGGTAACACTTGATGGCTTTGATAGCATGTGAAACAATGCACATACATAAGAGTAGAATAATGAGGAGAGAGAAGACAAAGAAAAATGAGAAATAATACATAATAGTATTTTCCCGAACATATTAGTCCTTACCGAAGGCCAGGACTATAGCAATGAGTCACTCATTGACTCGCTATACTTCGGTCTTTGACTTATAAGTTTTCATGGTGTCCAATGTTTAACTTAGGACAATGTGAATATTTTTTAGTTGTTGCTAAAACAAACCAAAAAAAGTTATTTATCTTGCATATCATTGGAACTCAACTTTGAAGTCTTATTTCCATAGTGACCGCCAGAATTCAATATATTCATTAAATTCAATGTCAGATAATTAATTACATTTAGACACCGCCTTCATCATCTAACAATTCTGCAGCCATTGCCTTCACCATCTGACAATTCTGCAGCCAGTGCCTCCACGCCTTCACAACACTGCCTATGAAGACAGATGTTAGCATTACATACTATAATGTCTACCACCTCTTAGAGAGGTGATGAGGAGACTCAGTGGCTTGGGCACCCCCACTAGGTCATAGTCTCACACTGAGGGGGGGAAAGTCAAGAAGTTAA
>SNQJ01S0233703.1:0-14021 GCA_010110895.2 Picea sitchensis
GGCTAGGTCATGTCATAGTTTTTATTGTAAATTGTGACAGAATTGAATTCAACTTGATATATCTGCTAGCAATAAAATGCAATTCAAAAGTATCTTCGAGTGTTTCTACAATAGCAAGTAGATCGATCAACCAACTTTCTTAGCGGTTGGAATGATGATGACAAACAACACAATTTCCAATGACCAAGATCTAGATAAGGAATCATTGAAAGGAAAATAATATTTGGCAATGGTCTGGCCACCAACAAATAATCCCAATAGTCAAGCCTCAAAACTGAATAAAAATCCTACGAAAAAAGCCTTTTATGCATGTTCATAAATTACTTTGAGAAGCTTCGATAGTAGAAAGTGACACAAAAAATAGGGCTCACTAGTGATTAATACCATGAGTGGTTTACATCAAACCATTTTCATTTTCTCCAATCATGGATTAGTAATGCATTCTACATTTCATATTTGAGATTACATAATTGCAAGGCTGCCACAAGATAAAAAAAATATAGTATTAGAAGAAGAATCCTACCTTCATCATGTAGAGGGGCACATAATCAATCCCTCTATGCTTCTTCCTTTTTCCTCCATGCACTCACCTACTCCAAAAAAACAATGACTAATGGGACGCTATCTTCATTGTGCAGAGGGGCAGAAAATCAATCCATCTATGTTTCATCATTTTTCCTTTTCACACTCACCAACTATGGAAAAGCAATGACTAATGGGATAGAATGATTAATAAAGTCACCATTGCAACATGCCAAAAAAGATGATGAAACCTCGCTCAATTGTTGTTGAAAACATGCAAAGATGATGCAGGAGCATCGCCCACTCATCAAGCGAGCCAGCGCGTGGAGCAGAAAAGACAACTGGACAGCGCCAGCATACATTTTGAATTACTTTGGGATTGTTGCGCCACTCTATAATGAAGGCATTCATAAAGAAGTGTGCTTGTATTATAAAGGGGACCTTGAGCCTTTAAGCTCTTGTCCTTAGTAGATAGGAAGACATTTAATAGATTTAATGTTGTTAGATAGGAATTAATTGTAGATTTGATAGTTGTAGAATTAGAGAGGGCAAACGGAATATAGGCACCCTCCTTTGTACATTGTATGATTATTATTGAGAAGCAGAAGAGAAGAGCAGAGCAGAGAACTTGTGAAGAACACTCATGTACAGGTTGAATTAATAGAAGAGAACCTTTGATTCAATTTCATGGATTGTGTTGTTTTTCTCTGTCTTGATATTATGCTCATGGATGTTTTGCTTTTTGTCATGCATTTGCTTTGATATGCTGTGTATGTGGTTTCATAATTCAACTGAGGCCTGAGAAATAAGGGAATGAGTTTTAATTGTTTCTCTGTTTGAGCCGAGAGATTCCTACATAGAGTGCGGTCGAATTCATCCGCATAGAGTGCGTTGATGAGGCTAGATGGTTAAACCCTTATGCTCAAATTACTCAGAAGTTGACTGGGGTTGATAGAGCTATGCAGGAGGAGTGCAGGCTGAAATTTGAAGTCTTAGTAGCTAGTCTGAGCACAAGAAGACAGTGATTACTGTGGCTGCAAGTATCCAAAGTCTGGAAGACTCAACACTTTGAGAGTTGTTGGAGGTCGAGTGAAAGAAGCGCGTGGAAATTCTCTGAGGGAGTTGGCGTTGAAAAGCTCAGGGGGAATAGTTCCTTCGTGATTTATGGAAGAAGGACACAGGATAAGGTTCGAGCCAGAAGAAGGTTTGAAGAGAAAGAACTCCTTAAGAAAGGAGAAATCGATGACGGGTCTTACAGGGGAGAATCCGCGAACCCTCGACGATCGTGAGATCTTGGAATAGTTGCGAGGGTTCTAGCCCCTAGGCGCAAGGGTGAACCAAGAGCCATCGGGATTCGGCATATCAGGTTTCCTGGAGGCAAGAGATTCGTAGTGGTCGAAATTGTGATTGGCGATTTCCTGATTTAATCGGAACTGTCGATCATTACAGTGACAGGTGGCAGCAGATCCCGGGAGGTCGGGATTTGGCATTCGGGGTTTTCAAATGCAATGAAATTGCAAACGGTGAAACCGCGATCCTACGATTTCCGATAGAGTGGAGAAAGGAGGTGACATGACGGAGAAATAGCACATGTGCACATCGGAGTTCGGGGTTCGAAGATTTATGGGGTAAGTGAATCGCGACATTTCATGTGTCGATTTCCCGATAGAGAAATCCCCGACAAGAACGAGAACGTTGACCTTTGACCCATCGGGGTTCGGGGTTTTGGGGAGAATGAGAATCGTGCACACAGGTTTTGCGATATCACTAAACCCGATTTCCCGATTTGGAAGGGAGATCAATGGAGAATGGTTGTGGGTAAAGAATTCCCGACGAGGAATTAGAGGATCTTTGAGACTCTTCGGGCCAGAGATCAGAGAAGGTCCTGGAGGAAGCGGTTGGACTGTGAGGGTCGTAGAGACTGCACCAGAGTGGTATCAGAGAGGGAAGACTCTTTGTTTCCTGTGACAGAGAGCGAAAGAAGAATTCAGGGCAGATGAGAGATCTCAGGGCGAGATTCGAAGAGATGGAAACAACACAAAGACGCGGAGTTGGTGCTGGGGATCTTAGTGATTCCGAGGTTGAAGAGGAAGCTGGGCATGCAGAAGAAGTCATAGCAGAGGATGCATCAACCGAGTGGTTGATCAAAGCTATTTCCAGGATGAGTTCCAAGACCAAAATGGACATTCCAGTCTATGAAGGAAGCCTGGATGCAGAAGAGTTGTTGGATTGGATCTGAGCACTTGACACCTACTTCGATTATGAAGATATTGAAGAGGACAAGAAGGTAATACATGTTGTTACCAAGTTAAAGGGACATGCATCCTTATGGTGGGATGAGCTACAGGCAGATAGATGTTCCAAGGGAAAACAGAAGATCAAAAGCTGGGAACGGATTATCGCTAAGATGAAAGCGAAATTCATCCCGAGAGATTACCAGATCACACTGTTCAGGTGAATGCAGAACCTAAGACATAAACTGATGACAGTAAAGGAATACACCGAGGAGTTTTACAAGCTCAACATCAGAGCAGGTCATCGGGAGAGTGATGATGAGAAGGTGGCAAGATATCTGAATGGTCTAAGATATGACATTCAGGATAAATTGAGCATGGTTACCATCCGAACAGTTGAGGATGCGTACCAGATGGCTTCAAAAGATGAAGAGAAGTTGAGCCAAAAGAAATGTCAGCGAGGGTGAGGCAGAAGTTAGCCCAGAGGCAAGGTGGTTGCTCAAGAGAAATACCAGAAACCCAAGGAGGAATGGAAAAAACCTCAGGGTAAAGTTGAAAGAGGTGGAACCTCACAGAGGCAGCAATATGCTGAGCCGAGGAGACAGCATATAGAGCAGGGTGGCGGTTATGCTGATGCCAACACATTTTCTCGTACCATAGGTAGAGGAAGAGGATGAGGAGGAATTATCAGATGTTTTACATGTGGAAAGGATGGACACAAAGTTGTTGATTGTCCAGAAAGGAAACCAGACAAAGGATAAGCTCACATCGCTGAGGCGTAGAGGCGTGATGCTGAGACAGAAGATGAAGATAGTGAAAGGTCGCTTGGGATGCATAAGATCCTTCTGACACCTGAGAAAGAGGTGGAGAGCACAGTGCAAAGGAGCAGACTGTTCAGGATAGCTTGCACAGCCAAGGGCTGGAAATGTAAAGTCATTGTGGACAGTGGGAGCACCGATAATCTCATTTCATCCGAGATGGTGGAAAAGCTGGAGCTGAAAATGACTAAGCACCCGAGTCCATATAAAGTCTCGTGGTTACAGAAAGGAAACCGGGTAAGTGTTACCAACCAATGCTTAGTTGAATTCAAGATAGAGAATTATCATGATGAGATTCTGTGTGATGTTATTCACATGGATGTATGTCATATATTGTTGGGTAGACCATGGCAGTATGAAAGAAATGTGGTTCATGATGGAAGGATGAACACATACACTTTGGAAAAGGATGGGAGAATGCATAAGTTGCTTCCCATAAAATATAAAGAAGTACAGCCAGAAGTAAACAGCACAATACTTCTCATGAGTGGGAAGGAGCTTCTCACAGAGATAGATAAGAACGAAGATCCACAATTCTTTGTGGTCAGGAAGCCAAGAATTGTCCTGACTAGCACAAGAGTGGATGACTTACCAGACGAGGTTCAGGAATTGCTGGGAGAGTTCGATGACATCATCGTGGATGAACTACCTCATTCATTGCCACCGATGTGGAGTGTGAGTCACCACATAGACCTCATACCTGGAGCAAGTTTGCTGAATAAAGCAGCATATAGGTTGACACCCCAAGAGAACGAGGAGGTCAAGCACCAGGTCCAAGATTTATTGGATAAAGGACTGGTCAGGGAGAGTGTGAGTCTGTGTGTTGTTCTGAAAGTGCTAAGTCCAAAGAACAATGGAGGATGGAGAATGTGTACAAACTCCAGAGAGATAAATAAAATCACCATCAGGTACAGATTTCCACTACCAAGAATGGATGATCTCATGGATTGCCTGAGTGGGGCAATTTTTTTTTCAAAGATTGATTTAAAGAGCAGATATCATCAGATTCGCATGAGAGAGGGTGATGAATAGAAGACAACATTCAAGACAAATGAGGGTTTGTACGAATGGCTGGTCATGCAATTTGGTTTGACAAATGCGCCGAGCACATTCATGAGGCTGATGAATGAAGTCCTGAGGGAATTCATTGGAAAATTTGTGGTCGTGTATCTGGATGATATACTGATTTTCAGTAAGACCAAGGATGAACATTTGAAGCACTTGGCCATTGTGATGAGAAGACTGCAACAGGAGAAATTGTTGGTCAACATGAAGAAATGTTTGTTCATGCAGACATAACTCATTTATTTGGGTTTTGTCATGTCAACAAATGAGTTGAAAATGGATCCTGAGAAGGTGGAAGTAATCAGGAATTGGCCAACACCGAGAAATGTTTTCAAGGTGAGGAGTTTCCATGGACTGGCTAGTTTCTACAGGAAATTCATTCAGAATTTCAGTGGGATTAGCGCAGCAATGATGGACATCATGAAAAAATGACATAAAGTTTTTCATTGGACAGCAGAGGCTGGGAGGAGCTTCACTCTGTTGAAGCGGAAGATAACAGAGCAACCAATGCTGGTGTTGCCTGATTTTCAGAAGACATTCCAGGTAAAGTGTGATGCCAGTGGATATGCTATAGAAGCGGTCTTGAGTCAAGAGGACAGGCCTGTCGCATATTTCAGCGAGAATTTGGATGAAGCAAAGATGAAGTACTTATCATATGATAAGGAGTTTTATGCCATCATACAGGCATTAAAGAAGTGGAGGCATTACTTGATACCCAAGGAATTTGTTCTGTACAGTGACAATCATGCATTGTAGTTTGTGAGTCAACATGATAAGTTGAACCAGAAACATGCAAAATGGGTAGAGTACATGCAAAATTTTACGTTTGTAATTAAGTACATTTCAGGAACTGCTAACAAAGTGGCTGATGCATTGAGCAGGAAATGTTCACTGTTGTAGGAGTTCAGAGTCAAAACCTTGGGTTTTGAGGATCTAAAATACATGTATGCAGGTGATGCAGATTTCAGAGAGGCATACGAGGCAGCTGAGAACCCAGTTCTCAGAGATCAGAGCCCGCGGATAGACTACATGATCCAGGAAGGATTGTTGTTCAGAGGCAATCAGCTGTGTATACCAATATTCTCCATGAGGGAGAACTTGGTGAAGGAAAAGCATAGTGGTGGATTAACAGGTCATTTTGGACATGACAAAAAATTCGCGAAGCTGAGAGAATCGTATTTTTGGCTAGGCATGCGAGCCGATGTTAAACTATTTGTTGACCGATGCAGGATTTGTCAACATTCGAAGGGCCTAAAGCAGAACACCGGTTTTTATTAGCCATTGCCCATACCTGAGAGGCCATGGGAGGCGATCAACATGGATTTTGTTCTGGGATTGCCAGGGACATAGAGAGGAGTTGATTCCATCTTTGTGGTGGTAGATAGGTTTTCTAATATGGCACATTTTATTCCATGTCAGAAGACAAGTGATGCGACCCACATCGCAAACTTGTTTTTCAAAGAGATTGTCAGGCTTCATGGATTGCCGAGAAGCATAGTATTGGACATGGATACCAAATTCATAGGTCATTTTTGGAGGACACTATGGAAGAAGCTGGGAACTAACTTGGCGTTTAGTTCAGCATACCATCCACATACGGATGGGCAGACCGAGGTGGTTATCAGAAGTCTTGGAGACTTGCTGAGAAGCTTGGTAATGGAGCACCATAGCAGCTGGGACAACATGTTGTCGCAGGCAGAGTTTGCGTACAATGATTATGTGAATCGGAGCACCGGCAAGAGTCCGTTTCAGATTTTATATGGAACACAACCGAGGGGAGTTTCTGAACTCAGAGAGTCAGAACAGGATACGACTAGCAGTGTTGGCGCAGAGGAGTTAGCGCAGTCGAGACCGACCCTCGCAGTCCAACTACTTCCTCCAGGACCTTCTCTGATCTCTGGCCCGAAGAGCATCAAAGCTCCTCTAATTCCCCATTGAGAATTCTTTACCCACAGTCATCCTCCAGTGATCTCCCTTCCAAATCGGGAAATCGGGTTTCGTGATATCGCGAAACCTACGTGCACGATTCTCGTGCTCCCTAAAACCCCGAACCTCGATGGTTCAAAGGTCAACGCTCCCATTCTTGTCGGGGATTTCTCTATCGGGAAATCAATGCATGGAATGTCGCGATTCACTTACCCCATAAATCTATGAACCCCGAACTTCGATGTGCACGTGCGCTATTTCTCCGCCACGTCACCTCCTCTCTCCACTCTATCGGGAATCGTGGAATCGCGATTTCACCGTTCGCAGTTCCTTTGCAACTGAAAACCCTGAATGTCGAATCCCGACCTCCCGGGATCTAATGCCACCTGCCACTATATTGATCGACGGCTTCGGTTAAATCAGGAAATCACCAATAGCGATTTCGATCATTATGAAACTCTTTCCTCCGGGAAACTCGATATGCCGAATCCCGATGACTCTCGGTTCCTCCCTGCGTCTAAGGGCTAAAAACTCTCGCAACTTTTCCCAAATCTGACGATCATCGGGTCTTCGCAAATTCTCCCCTGCAAGACCGTTCGTCCATTTCTCCTCCCTGTGTAATTCTTCCGCTTCAAAGCTCCTTCTAGCTCGACCCTTCTCCTGGGTCCTTCTCCCAGGACTCACGAAGGAACTATTCCTCTTGAGCTTGTCAACTCCGACTCCCTCAGAGAATTTAGCACACGTTTCTTTCACCCGACCCTCCAACAACTCTCAAAGTGTTGAGTCTTCCAGACTTTGGATGCTTGCAGCCACAGCAATCCCTGTCTTCCTATGCTTAGGCTCGCTACTGAGACTTCAAATTCATCCTACACTCCCCCTGCATGGCTCTATCAACCCCAGTCAACTTCTGGGTAATTTGAGCATAAGGGTTTAACCGTCTAGCCTCATCAACGCACTCTATGCGGATGAATTCGATTGCACTCTATGCAGGAATCTCTCAGCTCAAACAGAGAAACAATTAAAAATCATTCTCCTCTTTCTCAGGCTTCAGTTGAACTATGAAACCACATACACAACATATCAAAGAATATTCATAACAGAAAGCAAGACATTCATGAACATAATCTCAACACAGAGAAAAAAAACAACACAATCCAATAAATTGAATCAAAGGTTCTCTTCTATTAATTCAACCTATACATGGGTGTTCTTCACAAGTTCTCTGCTCTTCTCTTCTCTTCTTGTTCCTCAATAATAATCCTACAATGTACAAAGGAGGGTGCCTATATTTTGTTTTCCCTCTCGAATTCTACAACTATCAAATCTACAATTAATTCCTATCTAACAACATTAAATCTATTAAATGTCTTTCTATATACTAAGGACAAGATCTTAAAGGATCAAGGTCCCCTTTACAATACAGGTGTGCTTCTTTATGAATGCCTTCATAAAAGAGTGGCGCAACAACTTCCAAAGAAATTCAAAATGTATGATGGCACCATCCAGCTGTCTTTTTTGCTCCACGCGTTGGCTCGCTTGATGAGTGAGCGATGCTCCTGCATCATACTCCTTGGCTTGAAAAATCTTCATGGGCTCCTATCCATGAGCTCCTTCACGGTGTGCCCATGCTTCTGTAAAAGTTCCTCAGTATCCCAGCTGGCATCCTCGACTGGGTGGTTCTTCCATTTCACCAGGTACTCAAAATACTTCTTTCGCCTGGTCTTCCTTCCCACTCGCTTGTCTAATATGTACTCCATCTGTGGATTTTCTGCTGTCGGCATCTGCTTCTGCCACTGGATCACTGGTTCTTCAATTCCAGTTTCTTCTTCTCCAGCCTTGTATGGGTATAAATCTGCCACGTTGAATATCGGAGATATTCCGATGCCCTCCAGCAACTCAATCTCATATGCGTTCTCGCCGAACTTCTTCAGGACTCTGCACGGCCCAATTTTCTTCATCTTGAGCTTGTTATATGTCCCCCTCGGAAATCTTTCTTTCCTCAGGTGTGCAAGAACAAGATCCCCAACTTCAAACCGAAGTTGTCTCCGATGCTGATCTGCTCTACGCTTATACTCTTGATTGGACTTTTGTAGTCACTGCTTCACCTTCGCGTGAAGTTCTTCCATCACCTTAGCGAATTCTTCTGCGCTCGTGCTGCTAGTCGCACTCTGTTCTGACTCTCTGAGTTCAGATACTCCCCTCGGTTGTGTTCCATATAAAATCTGAAACGAACTCTTGCCTGTACTCTGATTCACAGAATCATTGTACGCAAACTCTGCCTGTGACAATATGTTGTGCCAGCTGCTATGGTGTTATGTCACCAAGCTTCTCGGCAAGTCTCCGAGACTTCTGTTGACCACATCGGTTTGTCCATCCGTCTGCGGATGATAAGTCGAACTAAACGCCAAGTTAGTTCTGAGCTTCTTCCATAGTGTCCTCCAAAAATGACCTATGAATTTCGTATCCCTGTCCGAGATAATGCTTCTCAGCAATCCATGAAGTCTAACAACCTCTTTGAAAAACATGTTTGCGATGTGGGTCGCATCGTTGGTCTTCTGACACAGAAGAAAATGTGCCATCTTTGAAAACTTGTCTACCACCACAAAGATGGAATCAACCCCTCTCTGCGTCCTCGGAATCCCAGAACGAAATCCATACTGATTGCCTCCCATGGCCTCTCAGGTATGGTTAATGGCTGATAAAACCCTGCGTTTTTCTTTCGGCCCTTTGAATGTTGACAAATCATGCACCTGTCAACAAACCTCTTGACATATTCTCACATGCCTGGCCAAAAATACGATTTGCTCAACTTCGCGAATGTTTTTTCATGTCCAAAATGACCTGCTAATCCACCACTATGCTTTTCCTTCACCAAGTTCTCCCTCATGGAGCAAATTGGTATACACAGCTGATTGCCTCTGAAGAAAAATCCTTCCTGGATCATGTAGTCTATCCATGGGCTCCGATCTCTGAAAACTGGGTTCTCAGCTGCCTCGTATGCCTCTCTGAAATCTGCATCACCTACATACATGTCTTTCAGATTCTCAAAACCCAAGGTTTTGACTCGAAATTCCTGCAGCAATAAACATTTCCTGCTCAAAGCATCAACCACTTTGTTAGCAGTCCCTGAAATGTGTTTAATCACAAACGTAAAATTTTGCATGTACTCTACCCATTTTGCATGTTTCTGGTTCAACTTATCCTATTGACTCACAAACTGCAATGCATGATTGTCACTGTACAGAACAAATTCCTTGGGTATCAAGTAATGCCTCCACTTCTTTAATGCCTGTATGATGGCATAAAACTCCTTATCATATGTGGAGTACTTCAGCTTGGCTTCATCCAGCTTCTCTCTGAAATATGTGACTGGCCTGTCCTCTTGACTCAAGATCGCTCCTATAGCATATCCACTGGAATCACACTTTACCTGGAATGTCTTCTGAAAATCAGGCAACAGCAGAATTGGTTGCTCTGTTATCTTTCGCTTCAACAGAGTGAAGCTCCTCTCAGCCTCTGTTGTCCAATGAAAAACTTTATGTCATTTTTTCACAGTGTCCATCATTGCTACGCTAATCCCACTGAAATTCCGAAGGAATTTCCTGTAGAAACTAGCCAGTCCATGGAAACTCCTCACCTCGAAAACATTTCTCTGTGTTGGCCAATTCCTGATTACCTCCACCTTCTCAGGATCCATTTTCAACTCATTTGCTGAGATGAAAAAACTCAAATAAATGAGTTCTGTCTGCATGAACGAACATTTCTTCATGTTGACCAACAATTTCTCCTGCTACAGTCTTCTCATCACAATGGCCAAGTGCTTCAAATGTTCAGCCTTGGTCTTACTGAAAATCAGTATATCATCCAGATACACGACCACAAATTTGCCAATGAATTCCCTCAGGACTTCATTCATCAGCCTCATGAATGTGCTTGGCACATTTGTCAAACCAAATGGCATGACCATCCATTCGTACAAACCCTCATTTGTCTTGAATGTTGTCTTCCATTCATCACCCTCTCTCATGCGAATCTGATGATATCCGCTCTTTAAATCAATCTTTGAAAAATAATTTTCCCCACTCAGGAAATCCATCAGATCATCCATTCTCAGCAGTGGAAATCTGTACCTGATGGTAATTTTGTTTATCGCCCTAGAGTCTGTACACATTCTCTAGCCTCCATCCTTCTTCGGACTTAGTACTGTCGGAACAGCACATGGACTCAAGCTCTCCCTTACCAATCCTTTATCCAATAAATCTTGGACCTGGTTCTTGACCTCCTCGTTCTCTTGGGGTGTCAACCTGTACGTTGCTTTATTCGGCAAACTTGCTCTGGGTATGAGGTCGATATGATGACTCACACTCCGCATCGGTGGCAACGAACGAGGTAGTTCATCCACGATGATGTCAGCGAACTCTCCCAACAGTTCTTGAACCTTGTTTGGCAAGTCATCCATTCTTGTGGTAGTCAGGACAATTCTTGGCTTCCTGACAACAAATAATTGTGGACCTTCGTTCTTCTCCATCTCTGTGAGAATTTCCTTCCCACTCATGAGAAGTATCGTGCTGTTTACTTCTGGCTGCACTTCTTTATCTTTTATCGGAAGTAATTTATGGATCCTCCCATCCTTCTCTAGTGTATATGTTTTCATCTTCCCATCATGAATCACATTTCGGTCATACTTCCATGGTCTACCCAGCAATATATGACATACGTCCATGGGAATAACATCACATAGAATCTCATCATGATAATTCCCTATCTTGAATTCAACTAAGCATTGTTTAGTAACACTTACCCGGTGTCCTTTCTGTAACCACGAGACTTTATATGGACTCGGGTGCTTAGTCATTTTCAGCTCCAGCTTTTCCACCATCTCAAATGAAACGAGATTATCGGTGCTCCCACTATCCATAATGACTTTTCATTTCCATCCCTTGGCTGTGAAAGCTGTCCTGAACAATCTGCTCCTTTGCATTGCACTCTCCACCTCTTTCTTAGGTGTCAGAAGGATCTTATGCATCCCAAGTGACCTTCCGTTGTCTGCATCTTCTGTCTGAGCATCACGCCTCTGCGCCTCAGATATGTGAGCTTCTCCTTTATCCAGTTTCCTGTCTGGACAGTCAACGGCTTTGTGTCCATCCTTTCCACATGTAAAACATGTGATAATTCCTCCTCGTCCTCTTCCTCTACCTCTGATACGAGGAAATGTGTTGGCATCAGCATAACCTCCACCCTGTTCTGTATGTTGTCTCCTCGGCTCAGCATATTGCTGCCTCTGTGAGGTTCCACCTCTTTCAACTTTACCCTGAGGTTTCTTCCATTCCTCCTTGGGCTTCTGGTATTTCTCTTGAGCAACCACCTTGCCTCTAGGCTGACTACTGCCTCGCCCTCCCTGACCTTGCTTTCGGCTCAACTTCTCTTCGGCTTTTGAAGCCATCTGGTACACATCCTCAACTGTTCGGATGGTAACCATGCTCAATTCATCCTGAATGTCATACCTTAAACCATTCAGGTATCTTGCCACCTTCTCATCATCACTCTCCCAATGACCTGCTATGATGTTGAGCTTGTAAAACTACTCAGTGTATTCCTTCATCGTCATCAACTTCTGTCTCAGGTTCTGCATTTTCCTGAACAGTGTGATATGGTAATCTCTCGGGATGAATTTCGATTTCATCTTAGCGATCATCCGATCCCAGATTTTGATCTTTTGTTTTCCCTTGGAACGTTTATCTGCCAGTAGCTCGTCCCACCATAAGGCTGCATGTCCCTTTAACTTGGTAACAACATGTCTTACCTTCTTGTCCTCTTTGATATCTTCATAATCGAATTAGGTGTCAAGTGCTCTCGATCCAATCCAGCAACTCTTCTGCATCCAGGCTTCCTTCATAGACTGGAATGTCCATTTTGGTCTTGGAACTCATCGTGGAAATAGCTTTGATCAACCACTCAGTTGATGCATCCTCTGTTGTGACTTCTTCTGCATGTCCAGCTTCTTATTCCACCTCGGAATCGCTAAGATCCCCTGCACCAACTCCACGTCTCTGATTGGTTTCCATCTCCTTGAGTCTCACCCAGAGATATCGTATCTGTCGCTCCATCTCTGGATTCCCTGTCGGCCTGCCTCTTCTTCTCACCTCCCTGTCCTCGGGATCTGGTGACTATCTCTCTCTTCTTGGCGGCATGATGTATTCTTCTTTCACCCTCTATCACAGAAAACAAAGATTCTTCCCTCTCTGATACCACTCTGGCGCAGTCGAGACCAACCCTCGTAGTCCAACCGCTTCCTCCAGGACCTTCTCTGATCTCTGGCCCAAAGAGCGTCAAAGCTCCTCTAATTCCCTGTCGGGAATTCTTTACCCACAATCATCCTCCACTGATCTCCCTTCCAAATCAGGAAATCGGGTTTCGTGATATCGCAAAACCTACGTGCATGATTCTCGTGCTCCCCAAAACCCCGAACCCCGATGGGTCAAAGGTCAATGCTCCCGTTCTTGTCAGGGATTTCCCTATCGGGAAATCAGCGCATGGAATGTCGCGATTCACTTAACCCATAAATCTCCGAACCCCGAACTCCGATGTGTACGTGCGCTGTTTCTCTACCACGTCACCTCCTCTCTCCACTCTATCGAGAATCACGGAATCGTGATTTCACCGTTCGCAGTTCCTTTGCAACTGAAAACCCCGAATGCCGAATCCCGACCTCCCGGGATCTGATGCCACCTGTCACTATATTGATCGACGGCTCCGGTTAAATCGAGAAATTTCCAATTGCGATTTCGACCATTATGAAACTCTTGCCTCCGAGAAACCTGATATGCCGAATCCCGATGACTCTCGGTTCCTCCCTGCGTCTAAGGGATAAAAACCCTTGCAGCTTTTCCCAGATCTGACGATCATTGGGTCTTCGCGAATTCCCCCCTGCAAGACCGTTCGTCCATTTCTCCTCCCTGTGTAATTCTTCTGCTTCAAAGCTCCTTCTGGCTCGAACCTTCTCCTGGGTCCTTCTCCCAAGACTCACGAAGGAACTATTCCTCCTGAGCTTGTCAACTCTGACTCCCTCAGAGAATTTAGCACATGTTTCTTTCACCCGACCCTCCAACAATCCCTGTCTTCCTGTGCTCAGGCTAGCTACTGAGACTTCAAATTCATCCTGCACTCCCCCTGCATGGCTCTATCAACCCTAGTCAACTTCTGGGTAATTTGAGCATAAGGGTTTAACCGTCTAGCCTCATCAACGCACTCTATGTGGATGAATTCGACTGCACTCTATGCAGGAATCTCTCGGCTCAAGTAGAGAAACAATTAAAACTCATTCTCCTCTTTCTCAGGCTTCAGTTGAACTATGAAACCACATACACAGCATATCAAAGAAAATGGATAACAGAAAGCAACACATTCATGAGCATACTCTCAACACAGAGAAAAAAAACAACACAATCCATTAAAT
>SNQJ01S0233704.1:9250-23271 GCA_010110895.2 Picea sitchensis
TATGGCACTCTATGGATACCACCCTCCTTCCATCACTTCTTCTCTAAAAGAAAAATATAAGGTTCAAGTAGTGGAAGATCACATCGAGCATCAACAACAAGTTCTCCAAATATTAAAGGACAACTTGACCATGGCACATAATCGCATGAAACAACAAGCAGATCAACTTCATAGTGAAAGAAGTTTTGAAGTAGGGGATTGGGTGTTTTTAAGACTACAACCATACAAACATATGCCCCTCTAGCAAGCCAAGAAGGATAATAAATTATCACGAAATTACTATGGACCTTATAATGTGTTGCAAAAGATTGGTACTATGTCATACAAATTGGAGTTGTCACCTAGTTTTCCATGTTTCATGCTTAAAGAAGGTTATAGGCGACAAGATCCCAGTTCAAACTATATTTCCAGAACTTGACGAGGAAGGAAAAATCATATTGGAGCCTGAGGCCATCACTTACACAAGAATTCACCAGCTGAGGAATAGATCCATTTCAAAGTATCTCATTAAATGGAGGAAACTATCGGCTGAAGATTCCACTTGGGAAGATGAGTCTTTTATACAAAAGCATCCAGATTTACTCAAGCATTGCAGACAACACTTGTCTCAAGTTGAGGGGAATGTTAATCCCTAATATTGTCTCATTACCCCTTAATTGGGGCATATTACATTAGCAATGTTATTTTATTTATGTCGGCTTTATTCCATTAGTTGTAATTATACCTCCTAGTCTCCTATATATACCAAGGAGACATTTTCATTTGGAATCATCTTGTACTTGAAAATTTATGTGGGATAAAAGGAGGTTTCCCCCTCAAAGAGGCTTATTATCTGAAATTATCTCTTTTTCAAGGCATTGAGTACTTATTTTGAAGTTTTTCTATGTTATATTGATATTTGGTTCTTAACAACTTTCTGGGGATTTACAGCTCTAAGACTTTGTCGAACAAGCTTAGCATCCAGGTAAGTTTTAATATCAGGTTCAAAAATTTGAGGGTCCATTCCTGGCATATCTTCATATTACCAAGAATATACATCTCATAATTCCTTGAAGAGCTCAGTGTAGATCAGGATTTATTCTGGCGAACAATCTGTACCGATGTGTACATTTTCAATCTTTCGAGGGGTATGAGATATATCGATCGTTATGGTGGGATAGATACTCACCATGTTTCCTTCAGCATAAATGTTATGTGTATCAAGTGGAACTACAACGTGACCGACTATATCCCTCAGAGTAGATCTAAATCCATCTTGCTTGATTCTGGCTAGCTCTGGGAGAAAATAAGAGCGATGATGCATGTCATCTCAATGTTTTTTTGAACCATTCATGGCATCGATGATAGATTCATCTGAGGGTAAAGTCTCATCAAGGCATTCATGTGAACAAGATGGCGAAGTGGCCCACATAGGCTTAAGAACAGGATCCTCCTCGTCCATCTATGAGGTAATAGGATCGGGATCGATGGAAGAGTCAAGAACATATTGATATGATATCTCCACTTCCGATAGTGGCATGGATATTCCAGCATTCGACTGACCTTCACAAGACGCAATCAAGGAACTTAGGTTCCAAGGATCGTTAAAATAGGAAGTGCGGAAAGGAACAAACCTCTCTGATGAAACGGGCCTACTGGACATGGCGTAAGCATTATGAATCGGTGCCATGAAGTTGAAGGTACCCATAAGGGATGAATACATTCCAACATTGATATTCACAGTTGTCACCTGAGATTTTTCGACCATGGGGATCGATGGTCCAAACGATACACTGGGGATAGAATACACAAAGGACAATTGGTCGATCATCATGATCTTCCCATCATGAGGGAAAAAAAGAGTGTGGAAGAGAGACGATAAGATGGCAGTCATATCATAAGTCCAATTGTGTCCCAGTAACAATTTATAATCGAGGGGCACATCAACTACTTCGACATCCACCTCTACCATATTCCCACCTAAATGAACCGAAAATTAAGGAAGAATATCGTGAAGGCAGAAGGAAAAACCGTCAAAAGAAATCAACATGGTCGGAGATGAGAGAGAGTCAGAGAGCCAAGAGTTTTCCAACAGATCAGGGACGTCACACATGTTGCAGTGTCTTCATCAACAACCACATGCTTGATGGTATACTTTGAGTAACCCACGTGGATTTGGAATGCCACATGGTAAGGAAAGCAAGGATTCACATCTGTGATGTCAAACTTGATAACTTTCAAGCCACTAGGGTCTAGAGCTCCTGACACAGATAAAAAGTCATTCCTCTGTGAAGGACACGTATAGTACCTCCAGAGCCGACATCACACAAGGGGTTTTACCCAAGTCCTCAACAATGGAGTAATTCTGGGTGGATCTAGCATTTGTATTGTGGGTAGAGCACTTGAGTAATCCTTTTGGAATATGATGCAGTGGCTCTGGCTTTTTGATCTGCAAGGGAGTCTCCGGAGGAGGAGGAGAATCTATAATAGGTATAGTTTGTGGAGAACATTAATCGCAAGACCGGGTGTCTACATTAACCTGATAATTCACCATATTGAAGCAAAAATGGTCATCGTCTTGTGCCGGTGGGTTTTGACTCCCGCCGACCACATTTTCGAAATTTGAGGAGCTCGAGGCCATGTGTTGGTTATGTGAAAAAGGATTCGTTAGCACGATGGGAGGTCGAGATAATAGCCTCGCAACTTCCATAATTTTGGGGCATAAATGATTAAGGTGGTCATCTGTACAAAGATTACAGGGAAATTTCACCTTACGCCTTTCTTTCTTTCCCTCACTAGCATTGTTATTCGCCCTCTCATTATTACCATTGTCCTTGGGTTTATTATTATTCTTCCCACCTTTACGATTATTAGTATGTCCTTTCTTCTTATTCTTGCCTGGTTGTTGGTTACCATTTGGGCCGATTGACGATTGCATGAAATGTACATCCACTGACTGAGTAGGAGTGGAAGACACATATGAAGTTGGCCCTCCTGCAGACTGGTTTATAGAAAACTCTTTCAAATGGCTTGTCACTAACTCTGTGGATTTCACATTGGCGGATCCTACAATGCCATCGGCATGAGGTCCGAGATTTTTTCTAGGGTCGTAGTTTGACCTAGGTGCATCCAAAAGAATCTTGTATAACATCCCAGACTAAGCGTATATAAGATCTAATTGTTGGGCTTTGAAGATTTCTTCTTCCTCAGATGTAACCTAGGATGTAGCAACATCCTTCTAAATAGGAGTTTGTAAAGACTGAAGGAACCATTCTAACAGGAAATCTAGGGGTATGCAGGTCTTGATCAACCTCTTCTGTCTATGCCACTCCTAGATGTGATCCGAGATATGAGTGGCTTTTTCCTAGCGTAAGGTCGACAAAATTTCTAGGCTAGCATCTTAATGAACCGGCAATGGGAAGTGGTTAAGGAAGACTAAAACCATCTGACAAAAGGTCACATATGCCCCTCTAGGTAGCTTGATATACCATTTCATGACAACCCTGATGAGGGTGCGTTGAAATTTTTTTAACCGAATGGAATCATCTTTAAGGGAATTCGAAGAGCACCATAAGTGAAAGGTAGTAATGTGATCACCAGGATCCTCACCGGTCTTTCCTTTGAATTTTGGAATATCTGAAGGAAGCTTGGTCGGAATGGGGGGCCATGTAGGATCATGACACACGTGGTCATTCATCAACTTAGACAAGTCTGGCAGGTCGAGTGTGGCCAGAAAAGGGAGACGAGGTTGTGGCATCTGGCCCCAAGCTCCCTGGAAATATTGTGTTTGGGGAATCGAAGCCCATCCAGGGTTCTAGTAAAAACCATGGCCCTGTCTGGTATTGTAATACCCTCCTCCAGGATAATTCATAAGAGGTGGGTTGGGCATCATTCTAGTAGGAATATTCTGATGAGGGTTATAAAAACTGCCCCCAAACGGAGTGGCTCCGAGTTGCGGGTTTCCCAACGTGTGAAAATGAACTCCTCCGAGTGTGAATCTAGGGAATAAAGGTGGATTCTTCATGCCAAAATTTTTGGTTGGAATCATTACTAAGTAGGTGAGTGTAAAGGATGAAACTTGAGCAAAATCTTGTCCACCAGGTTGGTTACTCCACCCAGAAGAAACATGATTAGACTCGGGGTTAAAATAAGGAATTCCTCCCATGGTAGGAGTTATTTGAGGGATCTGAGAGACACCAAATGAGAACATATTATAAGGAGGAGTTGTGCCCCCAATTCCAATGCTAGCATTAGGGCCAGCAGTTGGGATGGAGTTTGAAAACTGTGAAGTGAAATTTGACATACCATAGGAAAAAGGACTAGAGGCCATCAGGATGGAATGAAAATTATAGCCCATTGAGCGACTAAGAGATCCAAATGGGTTCGTAGAAATAGGTTGAGTATTCACTATAGGACGGGAAACAATGATGATAGGTGCCTCCGTCACTACAACCATTGTGGTTACAGGAGTCGAAGGGGTGCCATTGACTATAGTAGGTATGGGATTCAAGGGGCTCCCAGTATATTGATGACTCAATTTAGTACTCATCCTTGTAGAATCACAAGTCTAATATGTGGAGGTGTGTGTACCATGTTTAATAACTCTATGCCTTTTAGAAGGAAAAGACTCAAAATGTAGTGGTAACTATAACAAGCGGTGAGACTGGAAGGGAAGCTGATCCGACTCCACAATGACTTAAGATTCAATATATAAAAAACAAATCCTAAGGCCAACTAGTAATCAAAGAGAACACCAAAAAACTCAAACGACCAATATACACACAAACAGGATAAAGTGGTTGAAAGGGGCCTCCCTCCCTAAAGTAGGTATGCCTTGCCCAAGAGGGGCTTGAGACTCCCTGCCAAATATTAGAGGTATCAAAATTATTTATAAGGGCCCTCATTGGCTTAACAACCAGTTGGTCAGATCCAGTCGGTCAGATCCCCCCAGAGAGGTAATCCTCCATAAAGGTTGTGTATTGTGTGACCCTTATCTGAACTAGGGTACCTGCAAAATAACCCCTGCAAGTAACCTATGTGGCACCTAATTCAAGCAAATAAGAAACCATGGTATAACCGATGCATAGGAAAACAGTCATAAGTTGGGTCCACCGTATGGACAGGGTAGCAAAGCCCAAAACCTTGAAATCACCACCTCTCACGGAGGTAAGGGCACTAGAAATATCCCCATGTATGAATAGATCGCCATAAATATATCTAACGCTAAGAAGGTATCGAGGGGATATCCCTTCATCTGACCTCATGCGACCTCATGCTTAACTCCAGTGTAAGTGGAGCCTCCTAATATTATCGATTATACAATGGATTTCTCCACTCCAATAGTCAGACACATACGTTGATTTAATAGCCTTCGAGAATTTTACTCACAAAATCCTATTCCAAGGCACTAAATCCGAAACTAGTTTGTGCACCCTAGAATATAAAATCGTTACTAATCAATTTTAAATTATAGCATTAATTTTAATGGTCTTGCTTAATCAAAAGGTGTGGTCTTGAAACTAAGGATGTTATGACTCAACAAGTAAAATAAATGAATATGAATACAATGCAAAGTCCTAACTTCAATTTCCAATAAATGATATGCTTCCTAAAAATGCAATTCTCAATTCAATTATGCAATTCTAAATAAAAATGAAATCTCTCTTTACATGCACTAAGATAAATGACAAAGACTCAAGAGATCAAAATGCCAACCAATGTAAAATGCCTAATAGTTTTGTATTTTCAATATAATAAAAATGAAAATGCAAGCACTGAATAACAACTTGATATAAAGACTCTAATGTGTATAGACAGAGACAACCTAAGTAGGATATCAAGGAGAAAAACACCCAGCCCAAGGATCAAAATGAAAAGGTGATGAGAAAGGCACGAGCCAAAAATTCAACCAAAGACAGGTTTCCTATCATTCCACAGACACTTAACAGTCACTACAAATAACCAAGAAGACTCATCAATCATCAAAACCTACCAAACAACCACCAAACCCAACAAACAAGCACCAAAGGTTGATGCACGTGATTGTTCAAGGGAAAAGAGCGTATGTACACAACTTGTAGGAGGACAACACGCGTATGTACACGATTTTCAAGAAAAAACCCACGTATATGTGTCAAAACACAGCTACGCTAAGGAGAAGGTTGAAAGACTCAGACCCAGAGTTAACAGAGGCTATCAAGCAATCATATGACAAGAAAATCAATATGAACGAGATAAATCTAAGGATAAAAACACTCCAAACCATAAAAAAAAAGATTTGTTCCCCAGTATGGTTGCCAATTATGTTACGAGGAAAATCTCTTTATGGCTAGGGTTAAACCACAACAAACGAAAATGACTGCAGAGATCAACTCTATTCTGAAGTATGCTATATAGAAAAATATGGTAGAAATACAAGATAAAAGGTCTACCTCATCCGGATATTCGATGAAGTCCATTGTTGAGCACTTGACCCAAAGAAATATACCTACAACTAGTCCTCAATAACTAAGAAACGCAAGAGTATGGTGATAATATATAATTTTAACACATTCAATAGCATAATTTACCAACATTCATAACAAATATGCCCATGGAATAATAATTCAAATATTTGCAAGATATTAATCGGACGATAAAAGAGTATTTCTATTAATATATAATCAACATAAGTGAATGAGTTACAGACTTTCGTGTTAGCACGGTTTGGAACCAAGAAACTAAGTTCCTTCCAGCTAGGCATCCACCACTTCAATACTCCACCAAAGGCAAGCTCATATAAGAGAGACAATGAAGTTCTCAATCAGTAAGGGAAGAGCTTTGGGGATAAACAATGTGTTCATACTTAAAGGACAAAGGGATGCAGACTCACTGTGAAATGAATAATTCCTCGAGAGTAACTTTTCTCTCAAAGTTGAATTCTTTCTCTTCTGTTCCATAGCTTGGATTTGGCCCATTTATAGCCTTCAAATGGAACTGAAGGGCCGAGTCGAAACATTTCCAGTATATGGAATGCCAAGTGTTGGTCACTTTAATTGCTTATTTAACTAAACAATCAAGTGCTACATAAATTGTCAACCCAGGGAAGTCTGTTTATTTCAAAGGTAATCACACACTATATATGCTCNCACTATATATGCTCAATCTCAAAAGCAACCTAGAGTTGTAGTAAAAATATATTAATCACACCTTTCCTTGAACAATATGAAGTTCTAACTTGAATTACGGGAAAGAAATCTACCTATTGCAGAGTTCAATGTTTAAAGAACTAATTGTCCAAAGAATCTTGGATTACATTAAGAAATAACAACTTAAGAAATAAATATTTTCATGGTACTGCAAAAGGAAAGACCAACTATTTTGTAATAGAGAACAGGACCCTATTCCCCAAGTAGGAATCTTCAGCACCTGTTTCTGATCATCACACTTTCATGAACTCATTACTAATTGAAATTATTGACACATACAGAAGGCTAACTATCTCTTAACAGATAACATGACCCTATTCCCCAAGCAGGAATCTTCAGCACCTGTTTCTGATCATCACACTTTTATGAACTGATTGAAATGATTGACATACACTGAAGGTTAACTACCTCTTAACAGAGAACAGGACCCTAATCCCCAAGCATGAATCTTCGGCACCTATCCTTGATTAACACGCTTTCATAAATTCACCAAACAAGATTTCTAACTAGAATGATTAACAGTTACCCAAGAATGAATCATATGAAAACAATGTAACAATCAGTAAAGCAGAGTTTCAGCAAGACAGAGTTCAGTAAAGTAGTGTTTCAGAAAAATAGAATTTAATCAAAGCATGAACAGAAATAACACTTAATACACTACAAAGCTAATGGGTGAATCTTGTGAAGAAGGTGGGCCCTCCCTTCTCACAAGATTCCCCCGAAACGAAAGGAACTAGAGAGAAATGCTTAGAACAATCTTTTATTCATCTGTTAACTGTATCATATTACAATCTGGAGTAAAACACGTCCTTCTCTGTAAATTCTTTCTTAGCTTCCAAAAGAAGGGTCCTCTCTAATGATGATTTCCTCTTATTTAAAGAGGAGAATACCCTCGATACAATTTGATCATCAAATTACATGTGTACATCTGAGTCCTATTCTTAGTTAGATCGACTCTCTATACTGGAATAGGATATCCTAGTCTCCCGTAACAGAATTCTATTACAATAGTTGAAAAGATGTTGAGTGAGGGTTGTTGCTGCAGCTAGAATAACATCTTCCTTATTTATATTCTTGTAACTTCTATTGTATGTTGTTTCAGCATCGCAAATCGCGGGTTGTTTCAGCAACAGGATTTGCGTTCTGACTGTTTCAGCAACATGGTCTCACGCAGCAGCGGTGGTTAATTCTGGCTCAAGGTGCGGCTGTTGTAGTCAGTGTAACAACTTCATTGTTGTTTTAGCATCGTAGACCACGGAGAGTGTAACAGCTTTTGTGTGAGTTTTTGTTTCAACATCGTAGTCCATGGAGAGTGTAGCAACTTCTGTGTGAGTTTTTGTTTCAACATCGTAGACCACGGAGAGTGTATCAACTTCTCTTGTGAGTTTTTGTTTCAACATCGTAGCCAACGGAGAGTGTAACTGCGTCTTCTGTGTGAGTTGCTATTTCAGCATCATAGACCAGAAACTGTTTCCACCACAGGGTTTGCGTGCTTTGGTTGTTTCAGCAATAGGCCTCAATGCTAATCTGTAGTTCGAATTGTTTCAGCACTTATATATTTCTGATCAATGGTTAAGTACGAGAGTAATGTAAAATTATATGAAAAACAAGTTAAACATATAGTAAAGAGAAGAGACATTATATACCTTTGGAAAGATAGGGTAAGGTGATAATGTGAGTTTAAATGTGAGTGAAAAAAGGATGTAATGGTAGCAAAAAGTGTGAGCAAAAAGGTACATTACAGGGTCCTAACATCCCCCCCAACTTAAAATGTTGCATGTCCTCAGGCAACTTCAATCTGAATCAGAATCTGGATACTGACTCTGAGCGTGCAAGTTACTTACGCAGTAGTTGTGGAAGGTGTTGTCTCTTGGGGCTCTGAACCCTTGAATGCGTTGTAGCCTTTGTGAATTTTTTGTTTTTGCCTTCTTGGGCAACTTATAATGAACTTGATATTTCTTTGTTGGCATCCATAGGATAGGAAATGAAACTAATAACCTATCCAGCTTTCAGCACATTGTTGAACACACTTGATGTAGCTAGGTACCCTAGAGATTGCTATCTCAAGATTAGTGGGGTTGAAGGGATTGTGTTCTTGTCTTTTCCCAGTAGATTGTTGCCAAAACATGTTATTTGCTTGTAGGGAAACAATCTCTGTAGATTTAATGATCTGTTGACAATCCTGAAGCATTGTTGTCTGTAGTTGTTGAATGTGTTGAGTCATCCCTGGTTTCTTCAAAAACTAATAATACTCTGTAACAAAGGTGGCAACATTTTGTGATTCTGGCCGTATCTAGAGAAGGCGATCATCCTCGTTATGCTTGGCAGCTAGGAAGTCATCCTGCCATATAATATGATTGTTAAGGAAGGAGGTGAGTGCCCGAATCTGGATGTCACCGACAAGAGGGTTAAGGTTAAGCTGTCGGTTCTCAGGGATGGCCTCATTATGAAAATATAACTCACAGAGGAGGTGTTGATCCATAGCAGAGGCTTCCGCAAAAGTTTTAACAAAATCTGTTGGATTTAACACTGCATGGGGTCTGCCTTCTTTGATTGATTTAATCTAAAACAATGTAAGTCGTTCCATGAGGAACATAGAGTAATTGCAAGATGGTTTCCTTGCAGCCAACAACTTTTGTGCCAAGTCAAATATCAGGAGCAATCTACCTTTTAGCTCTTTATTTTGTTTCTTAAGGGCACGAGATTCCTGGCGTGTTTGCTCCAAAGCTTCCCAATTTGAGTAGATATGATTTAGCCAGATTAGTCTGTGTTCCTATTGGCTTTTGGCCTGTGTAACAGCAGACTCTTTTTTCCATTTTTCTACTATTGCCTACTCATCCCATGGTTGAGTTTGTGTTTCAGCATTGCATGTGGGAGGCTGAGGTAGGGTCTGAGTGGATTTCTCCACAAAGGTGTGGGTATTGATCTGGCTAGGAGGGAAAGATTCATCTATAGGAAGTGTTTGTACAGCTTTATTAACAAAAACAAGGGCTTCAGATTTGACAATTGTTGTAGGCCATGGTTTAGTTTTAATTTTGGAAGGTCCTACTGGTTCTTGTGTAACAACAGGGTGTTCTTATTTGACTGCAAAATTCATAGGTGTAGGGGAAGCTCCTGGCATTGGAATTTGAATTACTTTGTAGCCTGCTTGATAGTAGATGTCCCCACATTGACTACACATATACTCTCTACACAGATTCTCTGTTGTATTTTCCTATGTCATGATCGCTATGTGAGCTAGGGTGTACAATTTAAGTTCCTTCTCATAGGCTTCCTTCGCCATGGCTAGCTCTTGCTTGTAGGCTTCCAGGTCAGACCTTAGGAAGTCATTTTCTTGTAAGACAGAGGACATTGTTGGTTCTGGTTGAGGGGTGACTAGTTCTTGTGTAGCAGTCACAGCCGCACTAGCTGGTTCTTTTGGAGCAGCTACAGGATCGACAGTTGATTCTTTTGTTTCATCTTCTTGATGTAAAGAAAGTAATGCTGCAGCACCCTGGGCATCTGATTCTTGTGTCTCAGTAACAAAATCAGTAGTTGGTTCTTGTGTTTCAGCTGTAGCTGGTTCTTGTGTGACAACTATAGCTGGTTCTTGTGTTTCAGCTACTGAATGAGTAGCTAGTTCTTGTGTTTCAGCTACTGAATGGGTAGTTGGTTCTTGTGTTTCATCTACTAGATGAGTAGTTGGTTCTTGTGTTTCAGCTACTTGATGAGTAGTTGGTTCTTGTGTTTCATCTACTGAATGAGTACTTGGTTCTTGTGTTTCAGCTACTAAATGAGTAGCTAGTTCTTGTGTTTCAGCTACTTGATTTGAAAAGTATGATGTCGCAACATACTGGGCTGTTGGTTCTTGTGTTTCAGTGCCCATGGGTGGAATAGGTAAAGATTCTGAAATTTGGGAGGTTGGAGGTGCATGGGGTTTTAACTGGATGGGTTGGGGATTTAGGGCAGTGACAGTAGTGGCTGCCCTTGTTGAGGCCCTTGTTTGTTTTATTTGTAAAAAGGGTGGGAAGAAAGGAATTTTCTTTCGTTTGCATGGGGGATTTTCCTCAATGATGGGACAAGGAAAATTGTCTAGTTCAGAATCATCGCTAAGGATATGCACGGCAGGAGTGGATGATTCTGGTAAAATGTGGGGTGGGATTGGTATGGTAGGGGGGTTAATTGGATTGATTGGGTCTGTAGGCGGACTGTTAGGCACTTCCGGAGGGTCTGGAGGGTTTTTTGGTTGTTGTTCCTGAAGATTTTCAGGAATTTCAATATCTTCTTGGGGGTCTATGGGTGGGTTGTTTGGTGGAGGATTTTATTGGGAAAAACCCTTTTGGTTAAGTAGTTGAATGAGACGGTGATGGGTGAGTGAAAGGGTGGGATCTTTAGCCTTTTTACAGTAGTGCGACATATTTTTAAGACATCCGAGCAGATAATAAGGAATGTTCACCAATCTAGCATGTCGTAAATGAGACAACAGGAAAAAATCGTGCTGGTAGACTACCTAGTATCGGCCTTCACAGGTAAGGTAGTGCTTGACAAAATTTGCAACTTTTGGCCATGGAGGCGGCAACGAGCTAAGTCAGACACGCCGGCCTTTAGGTTCAATTTGTTCCCCTGGCAAGAGGAAATCCTGCTGGGCATTAAGGATGATATGTTTGTGGTTGAACAAGCGAATGCCATTGGTAGGGAGACCCGAAACCTACGTTATATCCTCTTCTGTAACTAGAATCCGAACCCCTTGAACAATGGAATGATCTTCCTGGAGATTTCGAGCAAATTGCAGAACCTGTTGTTGATCAAATCCCTGGAGCCTCTGAAAATAACCGAGCGATCTCGCCTGCAGAAAAAATTGATAGGCTTCTGGATACAGTTCTAACAGGGTTGTCATGGTGGGTTCGTACTGTATAATAGGGCCTCCCATAGCTAACAGCTCAGTAAAATGCACCGTCAGAGAGTCAAGTAACCGCTTCTGTGCAGAGTGAGTTTTTCGGGTGAAGGAATGCAAATGGTGGTAAAACAACAAAAGGATGGTAAAAAGAGAATGATGGTGGTCGGTTCGTGTGAAATGATGGTATAAGATTACGATATCCCCCCCCCCCTCAATTAAGGCTGAAATAATGAGTGGTAATTATGAGTTGCGATCTTCTCATTAACTATAGCTTAATTGTATTTACATATAAAATTTACATACCTCATCTTTACCTTTTGATTCGTACTTCAAACAAAATATAGTGCCTGTCCATAATAGTTCTGCAGTGGCCGTGGCAGAGAATTTTGATTTGTTAGAGGAATTGTATCAAGGATTTGTTTACTGGAAGGAAAAAATGTAGTATGAGAGCACAAAAGCTTATTGACAGAGAATGTTGAAAAGTTGGTGTTTCAGCAACAGGGAAAGAATAGAGAAATGTTCACTGAAGAGTGATGTTGTAGAATACTGCTGAGGCAGTGGTGTTTCAGCAGTATGGAAAAAGGGAGAAATTGTTGGACAGTGGTGTTTCGGCAATGGAGAAAATGTGGAAAATTGCGGAAAAGTGGTGTTTCGGCAATGGGGAAAATGTGGAAGATTGCGGAACAGGGGTGTTTCAGCAATGGGAAAATGTAGAAAATTGTTGAACAGTGGTGTTTCAGCAATGGAGAAAATGTAGAAAATTGTTGAACAGTAGTGTTTCGGCAATGGGAAAATGTGAAGAATTGCTGAGCAGTGGTGTTTCAGCAATGGGGAAGCTTGAAGAATTGTTGAACAGTGGTGTTTCAGCAACAGGAAAATGTGAAGAATTGTTGAACAGTGGTGTTTCAGCAATGGGGAATGTAGAAAATTGTTGAACAGTGGTGTTTTAGCAATAGGGAAAATGTAGAAAGTTGTTGAACAGTGGTGTTTCAGCGATGGGAAAATGTAGAAAATTGTTGAACAGTGGTGTTTCATCAATAGGAAAGCTTGGCTCTTCTTGAAGTAGGATTGTCCTTTCTTAGTAGGCCTTTGCTTTGATCGAGAATCTGCAAAAATCAATTGTAACATGTTATTTCTTGACAGGGATTATTAGTAAACGAAATCTAATCTAATGCTAAAGAAATTAAATTAAAAAGAATTAATTTCAATGAGGGGTAGGAGGCCCCTCTAAAAAGACGTAATGAGAGTCTGCCACACATGTGGCCTTAAAATATTCTTTGTAAATAGGGCGCTGGTACAGACAGAGTCGATGACCATTTACAAGTAACGATGTTTTAGAGTCATCGATTGTGAGGAGCCTTACTGTTCTATTGGGGAAAACAGTGTCTACTTCGTAAGGTCCAAGCCATCTTGTACGTAGTTTCCCTTGAAATTCTTTGAATCGAGAGTCATACAGTAGGGCCCAATTACCTTTTTGGAATTGCTTATGCTTGATAGTTTTGTCATTCCATTTTGACCTTTGTTGTTGAATCATAGTTGTCTAATGAATGGCATCTAGTCTTTTTTCATCCAATTCATTAAGTTGCTACAACCTGGCTGTCTATGCATCGTTCAAATCAGGGTTGACAGCTAAAGCAGTCCTTAAGGTTTTGATTTCAAATTCCACAGGAAAGACTGCACTTTTTCCATAAACTAATTCATAGGGAGAGAATCCTGTAGTATTTCTCTAGGTAGTTCTGTAGGCCCATAATGCTTTAGGGAGACTGTGAGACCAGTCCTTTCTGGTTTCCTTCACTATTTTTGTAAGAATGGATTCTATTACTTTATTTGTGCTTTCTACCTGTCCATTGGCTTGGGGGTGGTATGGTGTAGTCATTCTATGCTGAATACGATATTTCTGAAGGGTGGATTTAAAACCATGAGAAGTGAAAGGAGGTCCTCCATCTGTAACTAATTCTCTCGGCACTCCAAATCTGATG
>SNQJ01S0233707.1:0-14021 GCA_010110895.2 Picea sitchensis
CAAGTGGAGCAACATCACACATTACCTCATCTTTGAAGGGTTTGATGTCGTACAGTAGGAGACACTGTTGGCTAACACCGATGTCTCACCCTGGAGAGAGCCACCCAATGTTGTATGGTTGCGGATGCGGCAATGTTGGCAGGTTCAGCCGCTTGATGACCTCTACTGAAATCAGGTTCTTCTGGCTTCCACTGTCAACAATGAAATGTAATGGCTTCCCTTGTACCCACATCTGCGAGTGGAAGAGGCGCTCCCCTTCTTCTGTCTCCTCTGGATCGTCGAGCTGGATCTTTGTGGTGGCAATGGTGACATTGGGTTATGCTTCAATGATCTTCCTTCCATGATCTGTCTCTGATTCCGATTCAGATCATGGATTTGACTCGAGCACTTTCATCTCGGTAAGCAATGATTGTTTCGCACGACACTCATTAGTGTTCTGCGTGGGACTCTTATGGAGCTCACACCATTTTCCAGTGTCTTTCTTTGTCTTCCAGTTACCCTTCTTCGCCTAAGGCTTAGGCTGTTTGTCTGAGGGTTGGATATCTTTGCTATGTACGTTGTTCTCCGAACTAGGGTTTCCCTTACCCTGCTTCTGGTTTGTCAAACCGAACTCCCGCTTGTTCTTTTGCTTAAATTTTTGCTCGATTTTCACAGCATACAGGTAGGCGGCACCCAATGACAAGATGTCCAGGAATTCCATCTCGATATGGATGTACCGATGCAGGCTGCTACAATATTTCAGAACCAGGTTCCGCTCAGAGTCTTTGATGCTGAGCTTCGTGCGCAGGGTATGGAATTTGTTCGTGTACTCTGTCACTGCTTGGCCCCTTTCTTGTCGCAGAGTTGCCCATTTTGTGTACTGGTCATCATAGTTCCCCACAGGGAAGTATTTCTCCTTGAGGGCATCAATGAAGGATGCCCATGTGGGTTCTGTCCCAAACAATGTGGGTTCATTACCCTCTTTTTCCTCTTTCTGTTCGCAGAGGGTTTCCCACCAATCCTTGACATGGGGGACCGCCTTAAGAAGTGCAAATGTAATCTTTTCTCTGTTGGAAAAGTTATGGACCGAGAAGTAACCCTCGAGCTGATTCAACCATTTTTCCAGAGCATCTGCATCTATTTGTCCTTCAAATAAGGGAATATCAAAATTAACTTATACCTTGAAAGGGGTCGGTCCTCCAAACTAATTGTTGGTCGAGGTTCCTTCCGTGGTGGTCGGCAACCGTCGAAGAATTTGTGCAAAATTGTCCATCATCTCGTTTCGTTGTCGTGCGAGAGCCTCCTCGGGCAACATCTTGATAGGATCTCCTGCTCCGTCATCTTGTTTTACCTCCGTGATGGGTTGTTGTTTGCACCGGAGAGGGGTTTCTCTCTTGAGCTGAACTAATTCGAGACCCAACTCCTTATATCTCGACCTCGTCGGTGACATGCACAAAAAAATGACAGAAGAGCAGTCTGCTCTGATACTACTGATCCGGATTTATGCAGGAACGGAATGTAAGAAGCTAATAACAGAGTGTGCACAATAGTATTGCAGAGAACACAGTGATACAGTAAACACACACTTCTATTAATTAATGAAATAGAGAAACTGTAAAACTGTTGAACAATACATAGCTAGAATGGTGGTAGCATATCCCTGATAAGAGATGTGGCGGCTACGCTCATCTGTGACCAAGCTGATTACAAAAAGAGGCCGAAGGGCCTTATTTATCAAAAGCAGGAAGGTAGAAACCAAAAACCTAACCCTAAGCCAAAAGTCAAGTGGGCCTTGTTTGGGTAAGTTAGTCCATCAACTTCCCGAAGTCATAACTATTGCATACGATCTCTGTTTGGGGCGCACGATAGCTCGTTGGAAAGATCTATCCGAGGCCTACAACGCTCGAGACAAAATAGCAACATAGATGTGATAACAACATACCCAAAAAAACATCGTTTAGGGCCTCAAAATGGCCCCGGAAGTTCAGGACCCGAAAAAACTGTTAAAAATAGTAAATTACCAGAAATGCCAGAAAACTGTTTTGATCCAAATGGAAAGGTGGGCGGCCACCGATACCCATCTGGATCAAATGATTATAGGATGTGGCTCCTCACATCCACCCTCTTACATGAGTTTAATGATTGGATTTAAGAACACTCAACAATAAATAGAAGGTTTACACAATGAAAATATAAATTAAGAATGTGGGTTGGATTATTGCCCATGAATAATTCCCCCTTGGACCCCTCTCTCTTGTGGAATCATATTTCCCCATCATTCTTCATCTCATTTATGTCGCAGCCAACAATTATTACTTTTATTAATTATTCACACATAATATTGGCTCTTCATCCCAACACATTGGTTCACCATCCTACTTCACATTTATACAATTACATTATAACTTGTAGGCCGTAAGAAATTTGAAAAAAAATAAAAATAAAATAGAAAGTTTGAAGATTATTTTCTAAATGGTATGAAATTACATATACATTGCTTATAAGTGCAATCTCCGCCTATACTCTTACTCTTGTAGGTGCTCGACTTTGTATCATACACCAAAATTATTATTATTAATAACATATTTAAACAAAAATTATTATAGAATAGTTATATTATTTATATATCAATATTATATTTTATATTTTAATATTATATTATTATTTTATATCAATGGTTATATTATTGTTCAATAGTGTTGCATAAAACCAAGCAATTATGAAGGGTTGATGTGCAAGAATCATTGCCTTCTTCCGTTTAAATTGTTTATTAAATTTTTACTTTTTACATAATGTTATTATGTGTAAAGAATTACAGAATGAAATACATAATGTTATTATGCGGAAAGAAATATGGAATAAATTTCATGAGTGAATTTATTTTTTAATTTGAATTTTTATGTATATATTTTATTATTTTATTTTATACTAAATTTGGAATGACTAATATTTTATCATGAATAACTTTTTTTTTTAATTTTAATTTATTTTATATCATCATATTTAATTAAGTTGATAGGTCTACATCTATTAGAAATGGATAAAATTAATAACTTTTTAATTACATTTGGGTTTTTAATGGCTATCATTTCATATGCTTTCAATATTCTTCATTTCTTCATTAGGTTTTTTACTTTGCTTTGGTTTTTAGGGTTTTTAGATTTTCTTACTAGGATTTCATTTTTTACTAGATTTATGTTTTTTTTATTTAGGTTTTTTTTAATGAAGTACTTCAAGTTTTTTCATTTTACGTTTTTAATGCATATTTTTTTTAATTAGGTTTTTTTACTTGCTTCAGGTTTACCTTACCATGTGTAAATTGGTGGGTGAGTGGGGGTGGGTGAGTGAGGCCCCTTTAGCTCTACCTTCTTTACCAGTTGTGCATGTCGTCGTAGGCCTCGTGGGTTTTGCATCTCACACATTTCCTTTACTTTGAAATTATACATATTCAAGTGTGCATATACCTAGGTTTAGATAGGGATTTTATATTGTTCCTACTTTTCTTCTAGGCATATCAAACCTAGGTTTAGATAGGGAATTTACATTGTTCCTAGTTATTTTTTAGTATTTTTTTCTTTTATAACATCATCTAAGTCCTTAATACAAGTACTTAATAGTGGATGTTGTCCCTTGGCTCCGCAAGGTTGGCTAGTTGGCTAGAGGCTAGAGTGATATGTAATATTTTCATTAGTTCGCTATCTCTTAGTTCATTAGCTCATCCTTTCTGGGTATATTTTCTCTTGATTGATTAACTTGGTTTATTGGGCATATTAGCTCCCTATCTCTTGGTTTATTAGGTAGTTGTTTCCAAGTATATTTTATTTTTTTACAATTATGTATTAGAAGTTTACTTATTTTCATATTCTTGCTCTTATAACAACATCCAAATACTTAATAGTGCTTGTTGTCTTTCAGATCAACAAGATTGACAATATTTTCATTAGCTAGCTATCTCTAGTGACTAATAGAAAATGAATCAATTAGGACTTACTAATCACACAGAATCCTCCATATTAGTATGAGACACTAGTGATAATCCAAACAAGTTCAATGTGCATTAGTCTTTGATTACTTGAAACTATTTTACTTGTGTAAAATCCAATAGGATTTTGTAAAAACTTTGATTCATGTTGTAATACTGAGTTCTTAGAATATCTTGGTTTAATAGTTTCATTTCCATTTTGATAAACTATATAAAAAAAATTATATAAAAATTATTTTGTTTATTTTTCATTTTCATAAACTATGTAAAAAAATTATAAAAAAAAAAGTTATTATTTTCTAAAAGTGGTTATTAAATGTTGTTGAGCTTTCAATGTTTAGGAAAAATAAAGAGTGCAATGCACTCTCTTACCTAAATGGCTTCCTTTATTTTTGTTGACTCTATTCCTTTGGAAGGCATTTCTCTATTTAGACTTCAACATTCTCCTAACCATTTAAGATGTTTTTTCATCTTCTATTAAGTTTTGATTTTCATATTAAGTGCTTAGGGCTTAGATATAGCTGGGAATTTCTTGCCTTTTCATAATCTCTAATTTCCATATTCCACGAGCGGATAGGGTTTCAATGGGAAAAGCACAACTAAGGTTTCAATAGCTAATGAAAATTTGATCTTCAGTTGTTTTATAATATTCCATAAATGATAAGAAAATGGGCTGTGCTAATATTATGTAAATACAGATCTATTAACATGAATATAATTTTTTTTCATTTATTTAAATACTTATATTTTAATATTAAAAATAATATATTATAATATCATGTTAAAAATAATATGTTATATGTAAAGAATTTTAATTAATTTAAATAATAAAAGAATTTTTTTTTTTTATATAAAATAAATATTTTTTTCAATATAATAACAATTAAAAATTTAAAAAATATTAGATTAAAATCGATTAATCATCTAATGTAAATCATGGAAATACATCAGCCAAATATTTAAAACATCAACATATAGTAGCATATATTCAGGTTAATTCCAAAAAACATCCATATACAAAAGGGTTTGATCTAAGTATTCACAACGGATTTATTTGTTTTATATTATTTTTCCAAATTTTATTTTATTATCGTTACTCATATTTAATTATAATTAATATAAATTCATCAAAAATCTAATTGGAAAATACTGGAGCACATGGAGCCTGTGAACCCTAACCATCGTAGAGTGGATTTTGGTTCAATTAGTCTTCCAATGACAATATGTGGGAATAAGGCAGGTAGTCATTTCATTATTTTAAATGCTTTAGTTGCCTCTTGTTGGAAGATGTATGTACTTTTCACTGAAAGACCCATCTTTGTTGTCTTGGGCACTCTATTTGTCCATAGAAATTTGGATGATTACTCATTTATCTCAGTAGAGAGTGCATTGGATTTCCGTGAAGACTTTATCTAGATAGGGTATATTGAGCATTTGGAATCCAAGGTTTTATGACTACATTGGATTTTCGTAAAGACTTTACCTAGATAGGGTATATTGAGCATTTGGAATCCAAGGTTTTATGACCGCACTATCCCTTGATTAGGAATTTGGAATCCAAGGTTTTATGACCACATTGGATTTTTGTAAAGACTTTACCTAGATAGGGTATATTGAGCATTTGGAATCCAAGGTTTTATGAACGCACTATCCCTTGATTAGGAATTTTGGTGAGAGAGATTTTATGGAATTTGAATTTAGATGCCAAGTTTTTCTTGGTAACTATTCATCACAATTCCTGGTGTTTTGTCTTAGGTTATAGAATGGATATCAATACCTTCACTTTTATTCCAATTTATTAAATAACACTGTTTTCTAGTCTAAAACATTTCTTACAACAAAAAATTTAAAAAAACTATGTAAAAAAAAGTAGGTATTCCTTAAAACTTTTAAAAAAACTATGTAAAAAAAATTAGGTATTAGAACCCAACAAACTATGTAAAAACAAGTTCTAATAAGTAATTAGAAGTCAGTGCCATCAGTGTTGAAGTTTGATATAGTTTTGTATTTTGTAACGACGGGCAGTATTCATATTGGTAATATATTAAGTATTTGTGTGACGGTATATTTATGAGTTTTGTTTTGTTCAAACACTTCAAAATATATTCTCTTTGTTTCTGCTCAAGCTTAAGTTAGTTTATAAGTTCTTGAATTTGCACTCAAAGTATATATATGAGTTTATGTGCTAAGAGTAGCATAGTGTTAAGTTTATTTTATAAATTACTTTGCTAAGTGTTATCATCATAGCGCTCATCATACATGCAGTCTGGGAACTGCGCAGTAACTCCTGAGAGCTCAGCGTCAACAAGTTTAACTTTGTAGTCTTTTGAAATTGCGTTGTTGTTAGGGACTTAACCTCCCTAACCCCTCACATAGGTATAATAATATATTTCCATGTAATAAAGGCCAATATTAATAAAGCCTAGCAATAAGGAAGAATAAGTCAAATGTAAGAAGACCTAATAGAAGCTTCCACTTCTAGAAATATCTTCCTCTAGATTGTTATTTTGGATAGATGGATTTAGTATAAATAGGAGTAGAGGGTATGAGAAGTTTTGACTTGAGAATTATTGTAATAGTGCGCTGCTATGCTGGAGGTTGTCTCCTCAAAGAGGCAGGTGAACATTGTTTTCTATCAATAAAGGTATTATTCTGGTGTTGTGGTTTCATCTATTGTGTTGTTCCATTGTTATCTTCTGCAATATTTTTGTTTTCAGCTATTATAATAGATCTTGTACCTTACAAGTGGTATCAGTGGATTAATTTTTTTTCAGGGTAGAGATGTATTCTGGCGTCTTAAAGCTACAGACATTTGTCATTCAATGCATACGCACACGAACTACAAGTGGTACTTAAGCACACATTGTTGGCCACCCTTATAACCCTCGTTTGTGCCCCTTCGAGTGGTAATGCATCAAATAACTCTTGTATATGGATCGACCTAGATGTTCTGAAGCCCTTCATAGATAAACCAATCAGTCGCCTGATTGTTATAGTGCCACTGAGAGCAGCACTCGGGAAGATACTCTCTAGTACCTGGGTAGTCATGTAGTACGGCTAACGTCACAGTCTATCCTCCTTAGTTGGTGCCCTGAGATATTGGGTTAAGTACTATTGTTGGACCCCGCACATATATCAGAGAGTTATAGCAAAGGGAAAAACCTTGTCTGTAGAAACCTTGAATACCCTAACCTTTGGGACAGAAACATAAACAGAACAAACAAGATCTATTTTCGTGCAATTGTGCCTCCTACATTCTGGTTATGAAATTCCTAAACATTTCTTCCTATTAAACATTTGGTCGTTTCATCATTGCAGTATTATTCAGATCAGAGTATAACTCTACAGGAGTAAAACAAATGAGTCTAGATCATGTTGGCACCATTATTTGAGACATATCCCATTGGATTCCTTTATTTGCCCTGATCACAGTCATACCTATCATTTTTCAGAAAAACATTTTTTTCCGCGGACCCGACCCCTTCCTGACACTTCTATTGGGCATATATCCCATTGAATTCCTCTCTTTGCATTGATCATAGTGGTACCAATCACCAATAACTCATTTCTGTGTGGTCCCATTTTTCCCCATGGCCCACACTCACAACCAAGATTGGAAACAATGTCTCACCACCTTTACCAAAGATCATGACCAAACACGTAGTGATATCTCTTCCATTATGTCCAGTATTGGTAACATCAAACCCCAGCTTGCTCCGTTCTAATCACTTCCAACAACCATCACTCAATTGACCACCACCTATAAGAAATTCGAAGATGTAGTGAACACTTTGCCTGCCAAGTCCACCTCTTTTCCTCCCCACAACTTTCAGTGGGACTTGCGTCCCCCTTGCATGGAGGTGAAAAAATTTGATGGCTCGAATCCCACATGCTGAGTCACTCAAATGGAACACTATCTCTCTTTGTACGACATTACTGATGAGCTGGCCAAACTAAGGTATGATATTCTCCATCTAGATCCAGAGCATTGGCGATAGTGGCAATGGAGAAAAAATTCCCTCCAAGGGTATGTGGCTTGGACACAATTTGTTACAGAACTTTATGAATGCTTTAACACTGACACCCACCATTTAGGTCATTTGAAAAATTTGAAACAATCTAGCATAGTGGAATACTTTATAGTTTGTTTTGAGCAATTGGCTTTCTGCACAGAGGGCATGTCTGATGATTTTTCCCGAGAATGTTTTATGACTGGCCTCAAGGATGAGATTTGTGCCCATGTCCTCATGGCTCGACCTCAAAGTTGGGTGGAAGCTACTAAAAGAGCTAAGGAAGCACAACATGTTGTCTCTTCTCAAGCAAGAAAAAAATCCTTTATTCCTTTCCCAAACCAATCAATCCCACTTCACTGAAGATCAAGAAATTGACCAGGGTAGAAATGGTTGAACGCCAACTCAAGGGTCTTTGTTATAATTGTGATGAAAAATATTTTCATGGGAAAAAGTGTAAGGAACAAAATATTTTTATGGACATCTCCGAGTATGTTTCTGAAGACGATGTTGAGGCTCCCCATGTGGCCAAGTCACCTAAACCCACTAACATGACTCCACCATCCGACCCTCCTGAAGTTGAACCGGTCATTTCCCTGAATGCTCTCATTGGATTCTTTTCTCCCTAAACCCTCAAGCTAATTGGTTACATTAAGCATCAGAAGTTCATCATCCTTGTTGACAGTGGAAGTACCCATAATTTTATTCATCGTTGCATTTCCCAAGAAAATAACTGCTATATTCGTGCAGTCAATAATTTTCAAATCATGATTGCCAATGGAGGGTCCATGAAATGTGGGGGGCATTGTGAAAATTTGCATCTCCAAATTGGTCAGTACCACATGGAATTTTATATGTTTTCTATTGACATGGGTGGTTGTGACATTGTGTTGGGTGTCGAATGGCTAAGGACTTCGGGTCTCATTTTCATGGATTTTAAGGAATTAACCTTGCAATTCAACCAGGATGTCCAATAGTATAAGTTCTAAGGAATCACATCAGGTTCCCCTGAGATCATCAGTTCCCATCGCATGGAAAAGATCCTTAAAAAACAACATTCCAACATTATTGTACAACTCCATTCCATTCATGCCACTGAGAAACCCTCTGTGTCATCGGACCTCGAGTCCATCCTCTGCAAACATCAAGTTGTTTTTTCCACTCCCCAGCAACTTAATCCTTCCCATGGTTTTCATGATCATTCCATTCTCCTTGTCCCTGACATCCTTCCTCCCAATGTTCATCCCTATCATCATCCCTTTTCCCAGGAAAATGAAATTGAGAAAATTGTTCAAGAATTTTTCACTGCATGCGTTATTTTTCCTAGTACGAGCCCTTATTCTTCTCCTATGGTCATGGTACTTAAGAAAGAAGTATATTGGTGCATGTGTCCTAACTTTCACGTTCTCAAAAAACTCACCATCAAAGAAAAAATTCACATTCATGTCATTGATGATCTCATGGATGAATTGAGTGGTGCTCAGTTCTTTACTAAACTTGATATTCATTATGGCTACCACCGGATACGTATGAAAGAGGAAGACATTCCTAAGACTACATTTCAAACTCATGAGGACCACTATGAGTTTTTGGTCATGTCCTTTGGCTTGTGTAATGCTCCTTCCACTTTTCAAATCCTCATGAATCATGTTTTCCATTCTTTTCTCCGTCATTTTGTCTTATTTTTCTTTGATGATATTTGCATCTATAGTAAAACTTGGACAACCCATCTTGTTCATGTGGATGGAGTTCTACATCTACTCTCTCAGCACCAACCTTTCCTCAAACAATCGAAATGTTCTTTTGGCGACTCAAAAGTCGAGTACTTGGGTCATATTGTTGGAAAGGCAGGTGTTAGGGTGGATCCTAAGAATATTGAAGTTATGCAGGATTGGCCTCACCCCAAGACTCTCAAAACCTTGCATGGTTTTCTAGGTTTAAGAGGATATTACAGTAAGTTTTTAACAATTATGGAAAGATTGTGGTGCCTCTCACTACTCTCCTTAAAAATAATTCTTTCACTTGGACTCCTACAGCTGATCAAGCCTTTCAAGCCTTGAAGGAGTCTATGTGCACCACTCAGGTCCCGGCCCTTCCTGATTTCACAAACAACTTTGTCCTGGAATGTGATGCTTCCAAGAGAGTAATTGGAGCAGTCCTTATGCAAGATGGTCGACCTTTGTCCTTTACCAGCAAACAAATGTTAGAGAAACATTTGGGCAAATAAATCTATGAAAAGGAAATGGTGGCTATTTTGCTTGCAATGGATCTTTGGCACCCTTATCTATTGGGGAAACACTTCCAAATTAAGACACATCATCAAATCCTAAAGTATTTTCTAGAGAAACGACCTTCCCCCCATGAGAAACAAAAATGGGTGACTAAGCTCTTTGGACATGATTATGAGATCCTTTACAAGAAAGGAAAATAAATTATGGTTGTTGATGCTCTTTCAAGAAAATTTGAAGATAAGGGTCCATTTTTTTCCTTTCCTTCATTGCACCAGATTGGATCCAAGTTGTTCGCTAGGAATGGCTACAAGATCCCAAAAAATTTCATCTAATACACCAATTGCAATCCAATTCTCCGGTTTCCCTTAGGTACTCTTGGCACAATGATGAGCTTCGCTACAAAGTCCATTTGTATTTAATTAAACAGTCAAAACTTAAATCCACGGTGCTTTTTGAGCTTCACACTACACCCACAGTTGGGAATTCGGGGTTTACCAAAATCTATGACCGGTTCAAACGTTCTTTTTTCTGGGACAGTATGAAACAATACATTCGCACTTTTGTGGAAGAATGTGATGTTTGTCAATGCAACAAGGGAGAAACAGTCAAATATCATGGCACACTACAACCGCTTCTGATTCCACCCTCTATTTGGAGGGACATCTCTATGGATTTTATTATGGGTTACCTAAATCGGGAAATAAGTCAGTCATCATGGTAGTCGTTGATCTTCTTTCCAAGTATGCTCATTTTTGTGCTCTTCAACACCCATTTTCCTCCTCCACTGTGGCTCAACTTTTCATGGATCATGTCTTCAAGCTTCATGGAATTCCTCATTCTATTGTTTCTGATCGAGATCCCACTTTCACTAGCAATTTTTGGAAAGAATTGTTCAGGCTACAGGGCACCCAATTGCATCTCAACACAGCCTATCATCCCCAGAATGATGGTCAAACTGAAGTTGTCAATAAGTGTTTTGAAACATATTTGAGGTGTTTTTCATCTGAAAGGAAAAATTAGTGGGCTCAATAGTTAACACTAGTTGAATGGTGGTACAACACTTCTTACCATATAGCTACTCACATGACTCCTTTTGAAGAAGTATATGGAAAAATGCCACCTTCATTTCTCTCATACATGTTAGGTTTCTCGAAGTTCCAAGAAGTTGACCAGACACTTATAGTTCGAGAGGTTATTCTTAGTACCCTCAAAGATAATTTGGTCATGGCTCATAATTGCATAAAGAAACAAGAAGATCAAGGTCACTTCGAACGTCAATTTGTTGAAGGAAACTAGGTGTTTCTTTGAATGTAACCTTATAAGAAAACTTCACTCAAGTCCGAACATTGTCAGAAATTGGAGCCAAAATTTTATGGTCCTTATACAGTTCTCAAGCATGTGGGACAGGTGGCCTATCAGTTAGCTTTAACCAGACATTCTAAGATCCATCCTATTTTTGTGTCTCCTGCTAAAAAAGGGTGATTGGAACTAAGTGCCAAACTCAAACTAGCCTTCCTGAGTTGGATGAAGAATGCTCCATTTGGTTTCAGCCTCAATAAGTTTTGGATTAGCATGATTTCCATCTTCATCAACGCACCATCAAGGAAGTGTTAGTCCATTGGAAAGATACAACTCCAGTAGATGTCACCTGGGAGCCAGCTACCATTCTGCAACAATTTCTTCATCTCAAGCCTTGAGGAAAAGGTTGTTTTTAATGGGGAGGGCATGTTAGGGACCTAACCTCCCTAACCCCTCACGTAGGTAGAATAATATATTTCTATGTAATAAAGGCCAATATTAATAATGCCTAGCAATAAGGAAGAATAAGTCAAATGTAAGAATACCTAATAGAAACTTCTGCTTCTAGAAGGATCTTCCTCTAGATTTTTTTTTTGGATAGATAGATTTAGTATAAATAGGAGTAGAGGGTATGAGAAGTTTTTTCTTGAGAATTATTGTAATAGATCACTGCTCTGTTGGAGGTTTCCCCCTCGAAGAGGCAAGTGAACATTTTTTCTTATCAACAAAGGTATTATTCTTGTGTTGTGGTTTCATCTATTGTGTTGTTCTGTTGTTATTCTCTGCAATATTTCTATTTTCGGCTATTATAATAGATCTGGTACCTTGCAATTGCGTAAAGTGTGTTTGCACATTATAGATCTGAGATCTGGTATCAAAGAAGGTTTATCAGAGTAGGTTTATGAAAGTAGATTTCAAGACTAATTTCAAAGAGCGGTAGCTTTGTTGTAAGGTGAAATCATGGCTTCTACTTTAAATATGCAATCTCTCACTTTTATAGGAAAAAATTAAGATTTATGGTCCTTGACCATGAAGTAATTATTTTAGGGTCAAGATGTATGGGAGATAGTAAAAAATGGCTACGTGGAACCAACAAATTAGGCAGCATACAATGCACTCACACAAGCTGAGAAGGATGCCTTGAAATATCAAAGGAATAAGGATGGAAAGGAAATGTTTTACATACATCAAGCCATGCATGAGAGCATACTCTCAAGAGTAGCACCAACAAAGAAAGCCAAAGAGGCATGGGGCATATCACAAACTTCTTACCAAGGTATAGACAAAGTCAATACTTCATCATGTCAATAATCCAATTCATTTCTTCATGTTCAAATCTCATTCTCCTCAAAACTTCCTTGTGTCAATGAATAACAACCTCACCACCAAACCCTATCCCTCCTAAATGATGTCAAGTCTCAAAAGGTGATGTTTTTCCTCTCCTAGGTAAAAAGTTATGCATGTGAGGGCTAGGTTATATCATCCAAAATATATTCTAGGCCTCTGAAGTTTCATCTCTCTCATTTGGCTTGCAGGCCCTTGGAATCCAACCTGTGGGCTTCAAGCCCCATGGAATCCCAAGCTAGGCTTGTTCCTCCAAATATATCCACCAACTAGGTCCTGCAAAGAAAAATAAGCATGCCCTCCAAGGATCTTAAGTAAAAATATAGTGATGATTAAATCGAATCAATAAATGAGCCACCTAAGCATGTGCATCAAATATTACCATGTCAAACAAGTAAGTGCTCAAAGACATTATGCGACTTTCCAAGCTTGGATATGGGAGGGTTGACGACGTGTCCTATTGGGTAGATATTTCCTAGGTCAAGGAGTGTTTCCCAAGTGATCCCTTTAAAATCCATGTAAAGTGTATGAAGTGGTTAAGGATCAAGACTCATTGGGCATGGGTTTCATGAAATACAAGGGGTTGTAGTGTGTCATTCATGGGTTCCTTTGTATAGGGTGTGTGGCACCTTCATCTGCAATGTAATTTTTTCCAAGCCCATCATTTTTCCATTCTTTGTTTCTTTCATAATTTAAGGACAAGTTGAAGGCCACTTTCCTGGCATGGTGTCCAGATAATGACAGTGTCACCCACAAATACCTAGCGGAAATGAGAAATCTGACCCATGATGAGACCCCCTTTCTCTTAGCCATGCAACTAAGAGCCATTACCCTGGCTTGGTGACAAGATGATGGTAATGCCATACCACTAGATATCCATAATCATGATAGGCCATATCATGATGAGACCTCCTATCCTCCAACTAACCTTTTAAGAATTGATAATCATTATTCTTATGGGTTCCCCTTTTGTTACAAATAATTGTTTCATTACTTTCTTGGGTGATCCTTGGGAGAAGCATATACAAGCTTTATAAGTATGCTTTTATCTTTTACCCAGAAACAATCCCTTTGGGACTTGTTGACGGGCGAAACAGTCCATCCGTCAACTGGAAGAGTGGAACCGGTCCGGGGTTGTCTAAATAACCCAAGCCGTTTGGTATGGACCACCCTGAC
>SNQJ01S0233708.1:7164-18319 GCA_010110895.2 Picea sitchensis
CATGTGTCAGGAGTTAAAGAAACTATTAGATGCTAAAATTATCTTCTAGGTTAGACACTCTGCATGGGTAGAAAATTTGGTTCCTGTGAGGAAAAAGTCTGGGGAGATTCGCCTATGCGTAGATTTCATAAACCTCAACAGAGCTTCAGAAAAGGACAACTACCCAGTTTCACCAATGGAGCAACTTTTGCAGACCGTGTCAGGCTCTGGGATTTTCTCTCTGCTGGATGGTTTCTCAGGTTACAACCAGGTTCTAGTTTCAGAAGAAGACCTCTTGAAAACTACCTTTCGAACCAAGTGGGTAACCTTCACTTATAAACGTATGCCCTTTGGGTTAATCAATGCAGGGGCGACCTTCCAGAGGGCCATGGACGTAGCGTTCCGGGGACTAATCAACAAGTGTGTAGTAGTCTATTTGGATGATGTGACAGTGTATTCAAAGAACAAAGAAGATCACATCCAACATTTAAACCAGATTATCGAAAGGTGTAGGAAATACGATATATCCTTAAACCCTAAGAAAACTATTTTTGGTGTCGAGGAAGGTAAGTTGTTAGGCCACATTATATCTCAAGCAGGCATTCACATAGATCCAGAAAGGATTAAGGTTATAGCTCAACTTCCATTACCTCACAAAAAGAAGGCTATGCAATCATTCTTCGGGAAAATCCATTTTGTGAGGAAATTCATCCCCGATTTCCCTGAAACTATCAAACCCTTACAAAAAATGATTTGTAAAGATGTTGAATTTAAGTGAGATGATGAATGAAAGAGGGTTTCCAGCAATATTAAGACTGCAATATCTCAGGCTCGAGTGTTGCAAAGTCTTGATTGTAGCAAAGATTTCTTCCTCTATACTTTCGCCTCCGACCAATCGTTAGTTGTAGTATTGACTCAAAAGGATGATGACAACAATGAGGCCCCGATATCATTCATGAGTGCTAATATCCAAGGGACCATACTAAACTACCCTGTTATAGACAAACATGTTTATGTTGTATATAAGGCCATGAAACACTTCAGGTCTTACATCCTTAAGAACCATACCAAAGTCATTGTGCCTCACTTTGCAGTCCGATCCCTATTCACTCAACAGGAGATGGGGGAAAGAAGAGGAAACTGGATGGAAGTAGTAAAATAATTTGATCTAGATATAAAACTTGCTAAATTGGTTAAGGGACAAGGGTTATGCAAACTAGCATCTGAACCCCAGGACCAAGTAAATGAAGACCCCAGATGGGAGAATGAATTGGCATTATGGTGTGGTGAAGCTTCATGTGTCTCCCCAGGGCATGAGTCTTGGCATGAGAAACTTACTTATCTCCTGCATCATGGGACTTGCCCATAAAACCTAAACCCTAGGGAAAGGAGAGCCCTCAGGTTAAGATCCGCACAATATCGCCTCATAAATTCGGTGCTCTTCCATGTTAATTATGCTGGGGTACTTTTAAGATGTCTCGAACGTGAAGATGCAGAAAAAGTTCTAAAGTAGCTCCATGATGGTCATGTTGGTGTACATTTCGCAGGAAACACCACCGCTCATAAAATACTGTGAGCTGGCTACTATTGGCGTACTCTGTTCAGGGACGCTCACACATACGCTAGAAACTATAAAACTTGTCAAATAAGCACGGGGAGGGAGAAGAGAGCAGTTGTCCCACTCCAATTGGTGGCCCTTTCTAGGCCATTCGAGCAATGGGGGCTAGCTATCATAGGAGAGATTACACCGAGCTCTTCAAAACAACATAGATACATACTAACTGCCACAAATTATTTCCCGAAATGGGAAGAGGCCATCCCTCTGACGCATGTAAATGAGAAGGTGGTGATCCAATTCATAGAACAACAACTGATCACAAGGTTCAGTGTGCCTTTCGTCCTTGTTTTTGATAATGCAACTTACTTTTCTTCCACCTTATTAACAGAGTTTGCTCTAGATAAAGGAATAATAATCAGATACTCTGCAAACTACTATCATAAGGGTAACGGAGTGGCAAAATCAATGAATAAAAGCCTAGTAAGGATATTAAAGAAAACGGTTGCAAACAACCAGAGGAATTAGCACAGTTCATTCCACAACGCCTTATGGGATGATAGAGTTACACCCAAGGAAGCTATAGGGAATTCCCCATACTTTCTGGTATACAGACAAGAAGCCATTCTCCCGAACAGGCTATATCTCTCGTCTCTTCAACTTTCTCAGGATTCGAGAGGACAACCCTCATCAGTCATACAACAAAGAATTGATACTCTCCTCATGCTAGAAGAAGAAAGGGAGAAAGAAAAATGAAAGTTCATAGCTCATCAACAGATAGTGAAAAGGTGGTTTGATAAGCATAAGGCTAAAGAGAAGAATTTTAAAGTATGAGACTGTCCTAAAATGGGACAAAGCAAATGAGCTTAAAAGAAAACATTCTAAGTTTCAGAATCTATGGCTCGGACCTTTCTAGGTGGCCAAGAAGATTGGGGTAGGCATGTATCGGTTACAAAATCTTAGGGGGGAACCCGACGCCCTCCCGGTGAATGGCCAAGCCCTAAAACAATATTTCCATTAAAAAAAACAGAGAAAAAAAAGAGAAGATTTTTGTGTTCATGTTTTCACGATGTTTGTTTTAGATAGGTCGATTACGAAATGCATTTTTGTTTTATCTTTTGCTATTGTACTTATGCACTTTTGAATATTATGTTTAGCAAGACAATGGTTGACCTTAATTCATGCGATATGACGAACTCTATTCCCGACTCGTCGCTCACACACAACACAAGAAGCGCAGAAGGGACCTACGGTTGTTCTAAGGGGTTCTCTACCTAACCTATGCAAATGAACAACCTTGGAAAAATGATGAAGTGTTTTCCGGGTGGTCTGGTAAAACCTTAAGGGAAAGATGATAAGCTAGAAAGGACTGCATGTATCTTAGAGACATAGCTAGCAAAATTTCACCTTAACCATCTCATTTTGCAAATAACAAACATCCTCCTCTCCCACTTGCTCAGGGCATTCTGTCGAAATAAAATCAACTATATCAAATGAGCGCACAGTAGGAGAGGGTATGCAGATAACTCCGTCGGGGCTATGGATGTTCGCTGGCAGCAGAGCAAGGTATGTTACGTCGGGGTGACTCCGTCGAGGCTATGGACGCTCACTGGCAGCATAGCAAGTAGCAAGTGGATAAGGGTAACTAAAAGGCCTAGTGCTAGTGAATGCTTTACTAGACTCTTGTCAAAGGAGGCGTGGGTCAGGGTGGCAGTAAACGAAGGTGGAATAAAGGTTGAAAACCCCACAGGTAGGCCCAAATGCACCAACCAGAGAATTTCAAATGCAAGGATACAAGAGGCTTTGATAAAAACCAGTTAAGTTCTTAACCAGCTTTTGCATCAGTCGAGCCCGAGGTAGGAACAAAGATTCTGCTTTCACCCAGTAAGTCACCATTTGTTGAGCACTCAACACACCCTAAAAAGACTATGTCAATTTTTTACATTTTTGGGTACCACTTGATCTTTGCATTGTCTGGTCTGACTTCATTTTGAGAAATTTTTTGTCTTTGATTATTATCATGAATCTCATCATCTTTTTAGGCTTGTTTGAACTTATGAAACCCCATGACTTAAAAGGCCTTAACACTTGAATAAAGAATCAACAACCAAAACACTTCACTCGACGTGCTCAGATTCGACATTGGAAGGAATTCAAATAAGGAAAAGAACCACTCGGGAAACCTCAGTCGCTGACCACCGATCTTCATCAGCATCTACAAAAGGAAGTTTTTTATTTTGCGACAAGTCTTGCATAAGGATATCACCAATAGCCGATTCACCTTCGGCATCGATAAAAGACGAGGGCAATAGACGTTAACAAAGAAAGGAAAGATATCGCCTATACCCGACGCACTTATCGGAATTGGGGAAAACCTAAAGGGATCTCAACAAACATTCTGACCGTGCTAAAGGATATTCCCGATCGCTGATCCCTGATGCGTTTTCGACATCGAGACTTTTTCAAGGAAGCTAATCCGAGGAAAGCACTTTATAGGTTTATCACTGATCGTCGATCCTGGATACTTGGAATACACTCTGAGACCAGAACCTGTCATCAAAACAACGATGAAGAAGGTTTTTATTCAGCCTCCACCCTTTGCACATACAGAGGCAAGCATGAGATCCAAGATGGCGCTCCCATAGTGGTGAGAACTCTTTAGAAAGATCAGCCGAGAGGAATACTCGAAATATATCCCACACAGTGATCCATATGTAAGAGTGTTCGACGACGAAGTGTTCCCGAACATCTGACAGTCATACCTACATATGGTGGCGAGCAGAACCCCTACTTTTCCCTGTATTAAAGTCCTGAAGTGGCTCATCGACCACACAGACACACGAAATGTTTGATCAATGATGACAATGATGGGTGTGTCAGAGTGTTCTTAATGGTGGAAGTTCAGAAGTATTACAAGCTTAGATACCCCGAGGGGCGACTAAACATAGATTTTGTCGTGAAGTTCTACGAGCGCCACGACACCAGCCGGGTGATGTCCTCATGGTGGAGGGAGGACAAGAAAAACACCAACCAGAGCACTGGATGGTACTCAACAACCAATTTGAGGGAGCCATACATCTATTTGATGGCTCTCATCTTTCGATTATATGGAGAGGAGGATTGCTCTAGATTTTCAGAGGTGTGGATGCCCTTGGCTTACACAGTGGCGATCTCCGGGAGTGGCTTCAACTAGGGAGCGATATTTTCTAAACAACTGAGCATCTACATACAACAATCTTAGATGCCGAAGGAAGGAGAGACACCAATTTTCTACATGGATTCATATTTGCTTGATGTCATGTGCGCCAGAAACATCTTCGCCGGCATGAATCTGAGCTGGCATATTGTAGAGCTCCTGGTCCACGTCTATTTCAGCGTGCTATGGGAGAACAGGTATAAAAGGTCTTACTCCCTCATCAGCGATGAATTCATCGCATGAATTTATTTCATTCTTTCTAAGAAGGAATGCCTGAGACTATCGGTTGCGGCCAAGAAAATGATTTCCAAAGTAGGCCATTGGTACTTGGACGAGTGAGACACCTACATCAAGATGTTTGGGGCCATCGGAGCACCACATCTCCTACCAGCGCATGTCCCATACCAACTTGTAGTGGGAGAAATATGTTATCAAACCATTTTGCAAGGCTACAACACCACCCTGGTCAAGGACAAGAAGTGGGTGTTCATTCCCTATGGTTTGCATGTAGGTTTCCACTTTGTTAAAGATACAACTCAAGCTAAACAAGAAGGGTTGACCTAGCTCGAGTTCAGGTTCCAGATAGGCCAATTTCGCAAGCATGATCTAAAAGGCCTGGTCTTGCAACACGCGTCACAAGTGTCTTCCTACTGGCCATACTCCCACGACAAATTTGAAGATGAAGTCTTCACAGAAAATGCCTAGGATTGGGACGAGGTGGTAGCAAGGATGGTTAGTCCCAAAATGACCAGGTTCAGGTCCATGAGCCTAGATGAACAAGAGACGACCATAGAATAATCAGCTCAAGAGGCCCTTAGACCGAGAGAGGAAATCAGAGATATAGAAGCAACATAGGTTCCCCTGGTGGCCCCGGTGTAGGATAGAGGATTCCCTATGACACAGGATGCACGGGTAAGGGGATATCTCATGATAGAACATGCGCAACGAGGAATTGATCAGCTGCAAGACGACCCGAAACTCATAGGAATGATAGGGTCCCCTATCGATAACCTAGATGAAAGCCGCGTAGGTCCAAGCGGCCCTAAGCTAATAGAAATTGATGAAATCATCAGGTTAGATAACCCTGAAGTTACAATGCCACAGTCCGGATCACTGGGGGATATTTCAACTCAGACGGAGATAGTAAGAACATAAGAGAGAGCAAGTGCACCAAACCCCCTCCACAAATTGATAAACATCTATGATGATGAAGAAAGTCCGGAGGTATCCCTCGTGACTCTTGTACAAATCACAGAGGAAAAAGAGCCCGAGAAAGCATCTTCCCCAGCTCCCGACGCTCAAATTCGGAGCCCTTCACAGAATGACCAGGAAGTTGAAAGTGTCTTAGACACTGAACTACTCGATGTACTGGAAACTCAAAAGCATAGTCCGACAGACGAGCCAGGGTCGGGCGAACAAAAAGAAGAAGCTCCACAACAGGAAATCAATGCCTCAACGGTCATTATCAAGTAAGTACCGAGCCTACCCCCAATGCCTCAATTTCAACCGGTACTCAACCTCCCGATGAGGAAAAAATAGAAGTCGGACCTTCGGAACACATGGAGGAGGTTCAAGAACCCAGTATTGAACAAATATACACCATCAGGAGCCTGGGAAATATGCTCACCTGGGGAGATCAACAAATCCCCGAATTCGTGGATGAAGTCACTGACATACATGCTATCTCCTATGACCGCAAAAGGAAATCTATCGTCAGGAGAACCACCAAGAAGAGGAGGATCACCCTAGATCGCTCCATCCTCATCACCATGGAGGAAAAGTTGATGGACACAGAGCATGCCAAGACATCCGAACTTATCGACGCACGGATGGCAATCACAGATGCCACCCTGGACAAAGCAAAAAGGGATGAAGAGGAGTTGGTCGCTGCACTGAAGGAATTGGAACATCTACGCCACTTGCCGAAATATTATCAGGACACCACACAGGTCGCGGTGTTCCTGAAAAGCGAATTCCAGGAGGCCTACAACAAATTTACATATGAATGACACGTATTCATTGCAAGGATAGTCGAGCTTCAAGAAGACACCCTCATGGCACTGACGACATGCAAGGATATGGAGAGGTGGTACGCGAAATCACACCAATCCATGGAGAGGATCGACTATATTAGCGCGGTGCAACAGGGCCGAGACACCGAAGAGCACGACATCCTGGTGCTAAGGGAAAGCAGCATCGACCGCATAAGGAAATCGATCGAATATCGGGTAAAAATGGCTCAGGAAATCCAAGAGAAATGGGCTGAGTGCAAGAAGAGTTAGACCAAGATCAACCAGGCAATGAGAGACATCGACCTCCCCGAATTCGACACACCCGATGACTTTGTCAACTTGCGCGACATAGTCAAATCACATGCCGATCAAGACTCGTCATGGGCTGCGGAAATATTAAAGGTGGAAGACATGGCGCCAGGACATGTGCAATAGTTCATGGAGCACCCGATCAAAGCTCGAGCCATGTTGCAACAGTTAAGTGCCAAAATAGTCAAGTATCAGGCACATGCAGTAGAGATAAGAGAGCCCCTTTCAGCCCCAGTTAAACAACATAGATTCCCGTATGCTAACACATGCGAGGATCTCTTCGTCAAGTAGTCGGAGTACAAGAAGAGTCATCCACTCAAGTGAGATCATTTGATGACTGATAGAAGAAAGCGCCATGTGGCGAGTCTTGTTTTACTTAGCTACACTTTAATAATTAGTTTTAGTTAATAATATGTTATAAATAGGAGGATTGACCTGTTAGCAAGGGGTCGATGGTTGTTGCAAAGGCCGTCATTTTTGGATTTGTAAAGAACTATTTCGGAGCTGCCTTAATTGAGAAGTCATGTTTAGGACCAGAGACAAGTTTGTGTTTTCATCAAAAGTGTGTATGATTGGATGTGAAGAAGAATTACTTTTGATTTCATCTCATGAATGGATGATGTAACGAGTAAGAGCTTCTAAATCTGTTGATAAGTTATTTGATTCAATTATTTTATAGTTCTTGTCTTTAATGATGAAAAGTAAATCGTTGTGTTAATATGTGATTGATTATTAGAGTTAAGGAAACTATTTTTCTTGCCATCATTTATTGCATGTATGTTTTCTTCCGATAAATTGCACCTCAGTCAATAATTGGAACAACCACTGGTTAATGTATTAGTACTAGGCCTATGGTAGAGAATCACTATTTGCATGCTAGAGTGAAAGAGTTATCCCAAGCTTAGCCTTCTCCAGTAGTTAAGTTTTCCCACCTTGTTACGCAGTTGGTTTATACCGGCTCTTATCTTGTATCGGTCCCACCTATAAGAGAGAATACAGAAAGAGAACATATGAACTGAAGGATAAGATTTCACTAGAAAACGTAAAGCCCATCGATTATTTGGCCGGATCGCAAGATCTGGAGAACCATTCCATTATTAAACACTGCAAAGTCTAATTGGCCCTCAGTGGCGGGTTTGGTTCCTGTTGTTGAGTTAAAGGGATTTAGGACCCCTCAACAGATTGGAAGGGGATAAATCCTCCTCCCCACATGAAGTTTGAACTGCAGACTGTTGTTCATCCTTCAGAGCTTGTTGCTTCTCATCCTCTATCATTGTTGATGACTCATGAGATATACTAGATGCCAAGTTCTTCTCAAACTTCACATCTCCGCTCACAATTGTCTTCCGTTGCGCTAGAATGAAGATCTTGTAAGCCTTTGAGGTCTCATTGTACCCCACAAATATAACCTTATGTCCTAAATGTAAATGTGTTGAACCTGCACATAATAGATCTAGCTGTGAATTGACATACACAGTTGCGGAGACAATATGATAAAAGAGAAGTCAGAGAGAAAGAATGGAATAATTCTCATTAACCAAATGAATAGATGATAATTTTCACATGATATACTCTGTATAACTCAACTAATGTGCACTGAAGGAGAAGCCAATGCGCCATAGTGATGGCTTAGAGTGATCTGGACACACACCAACAGTTACAGGAGTAAACTACCACCTAGTCTAGTCTCTCAGGCAGTTACGGGAGTGAAATGGCACCTAGTCTAGTCTCTCAAGAAATTACGGGAGTGAATTGCCACCTAGTCTGAGTTAACTAGTTTATCATTCTTCAGTTAACTGATTAAAACATAGTGAAGTGAGGAGGAGATCAGGGAATCATGAGTAATGTGCTAGTCTGGTGATGATACCAAGGATAATGCGCATTAGCTGGTGATGATCCCAATGCTGCATGGAGATAATCCCAATGTAGCATCTAGACTCCACTCAAGTGATCAAAATGAAGTGAAAACTGAAGAGAATATTCTCCTAGAGGAATATCTCCCTAAACTTTAAGAGACTGGATAAAGAATATGTGAAAGAGGAGTTTAGGGGAAATGATACTGCAAATTGTTCCAAACGCTTCATCCATTTGATTTAGATACTTGGATTTTTCTATGGTTGATGTTGGTTCTGTCTGTGTTCATGATTAACTTGTACAATCATCTGCTTCAAATATCCATGATCATCTTCTCCTTACATGCAAAGAAATTGTATGGTGTAAGAATGAATTATTTTGAAATTTCCATTTTTCCACTGTCTTCAATCTTTAGTACCTGCAAAAATAATTTGGTGTGTCTTTTCCCTAACAGTCTGTTGGATCTGATACCATGTAAATGTGTTGAACTTGCACATAATAGATCTAGCTGGGAATTGACATACACAGTTATAGAGAAAATATGAGAAAAGAGAAGCGGGAGAGAAAGAATGGAAGAACTCTCATTAACCAAATGAATAAATGATAATTTACACATGATATACTCTGTATAACTCAACTAATGCGCACTGGAGGAGAAGTCAATGCGCCATAGTGGTGGTCTAGAGTGATCTGGACACACACCAACAATTACGGGAGTAAACTGCCACCTAGTCCAGTCTCTCATGCAGTTACGGGAGTGAACTGCCACCTAGTCTCAGTTAACTAGCCTATTAGTCTTCAGTTAATTGACTGAAACAAAGTGAAGTGAGGAGTAGATCAGGGAATCATGAGTAATGCAGTAGTATGGTGATGATCCCAAGGACAATGCACATTAACTGGTGATGATCCCAAGGACAATGCGCATTAACTGGTGATGATCCAAATGTTGCATGGTGATAATCCCAATGTAGCATCTAGACTCCACTTAATTGATCAAACTGAAGTGAAAACTGAAGAGAATATTCTCCCTAAACTTTAGGAGACTGGATAATGACTAATAAACATATGGAAAAACTTAGGAAAAAGAAATCCTAGGTGTGTGTGAAGTACTCCAACACTAAAGGCTCCAACTTCTTCCTCTTCTTCGCATGAACATGGATGTAAATTGAACGACCAAAGATCCTTAAGTGACTAATCTCTAGCTTCACTCCTGAGAATGCCTCCTCTAGAGTATTGTCCCCCAATATCCTATGAGGACTAATGTTCTTCACATATATTTTTGTGTTACATGCCTCTACCCACATGAACATAGGAAACTCTTGGCCATGTATCATAACACTAGAAGAACCGACGATGGACAGATTATTTCTCTCCACAACCTCATTCTATCGAGGATTGGGTTTTATAAGACTGTCAACTCCTTGTTGATCCATACCTCATTGCATAAACCCTTAAAGTCATTGGGGGTGTACTCTCCCCCATTATGCAACCTCAATACCTTGATCTTCTTACTTGTATAGTTCTCTACTTGAGCTCTAAACTCTTGAAACTGATCGAAGACCTCATCCTTGGTCTTCATAAAGAAGATCCAATTTTTCCTGGAAAAATCATCAATAAACGTCATGATGATCCCTGTAATGATACCACTGACATTGGCACACTCACATATGTATGGATAAGATCCAAGATCCCCTTGGACCTACTCTCGCTGCTTGGAAAAGAAGCCTTGGCATTCTTGCCAAATGCACACTCCCTGCTACTCAATTCTTAACTCTGGAAGACCTTTAACAATCCCCCCTAAGAATTGACAATGCCACGTAGTGTAGGCATTCCAACCTCCTGTGCCACAACTCACATAGGTTGTCACTGTCGTGTACCAAATCCTGAACAAACTTGCCCTGTAACCTGTATAAAGTGCCTTCTTTAACTTGCCCTGTAACCTGTATAAAGTGCCTTCTTTAACTTGCCCTGTAACCTGTATAAAGTGCCTTCTATGGACATATGAGTACTTTCCCTCTCTGAAAAGTAGCGACAAAACCCTTGTCCTCCATAGCTGAGACTGAAATAAATTTCTTCTTCAAACCTGGTACATAAAGCACATCCTAGGCATCCAACAAACCCATTGACTCGAGCTAGAACGTAATTGTTCCCTCTCCCTTCACTGCATACCTGGTGTTATCACACAAATTGTAGATTTAGAAAAGCCTGATCCAATCCACAAGATGGTGATAACTATGGGAGAGTCTACCC
>SNQJ01S0233709.1:0-14020 GCA_010110895.2 Picea sitchensis
AAACGTGCAGCCATCAAAACTTATCAGGCTAACTAATTCAACAATTCATGAAAAAATATGAACCATTTTGGTTCAATATATACATCAGAATTATTTCTTCTGATTTCCTGGTGTTATAACCATGGCAATTTTTAGATAATACCGAAGTCTTGAGAAAATAGACGCGCGACGCCTCCAGAGATACATTGGGGTGAAATACGGTTTTACGAAACCACTTTCGCCAAAATCATGATTTCACGTGTTTCAATATGTCAAAACCACCACTCGTGGGATGGGAAACGACTAGTCAGATCACCTCGTTTCACTCGTTCGGTAATTCACAGCCATATGATGTCAAGTGAACGCCACCATGTAACAAACTCAAAATCTAATCATTTGAATGGATTAGTCGAGCATGGAAAACCAATGTATTTTTACGTAAGTCTAACTATGATTCATGATTGGGACTCTATAACTACCAATTATCAAGTATGGAGGCATCATCTTATCCATAAATGGAGTAATCTCCAAATTTTCTCGACCTTCTGATCTCTGTAAAATCATTTCGATGTCCACGAAATTGAGGTACATGGACAAAGCTATATCTAGTGAGACTGGTTCTTCAAGAAACATGGTAGATTTTCCTATGAGTAATAAGGAAAGGATAATTGTGCATATATTAGCGACTAAATTTCACACAGAACCTGCCACAGACTCGAAATTGGAAGCCAGGCCAAATCCCATTATGAGGGATCTAGTCATCATTAGACGAGTTGTTAAGAAGAAATAAAGAAAGCAACGGAAGAAAGAAACCATATTTGAAACGGTTGAAAGTGTTGGAGAGGATCAACTGGTCTAGTTAGATACTTTAAAGGAGGAGATCGCTAAGCTGAAATGATTCCTCGAATAAAAGTACATTTAAATAATTTTTGGACCGATGGTTGCAGAAGTAAGGGGCCCCAGAGATGATAGGCATGTTCTTAAACGATCCATTTACAATAGGATAATTGTTATTTTAAATCATTCCCTTTTTGTAACTTAACTCTATTTTTAGAAATATCCGTCGTGCTAATAACTTGCACACACTACTTTTGCGTTGCACACCAATATCCACTGCGCACATTTTTGGTTCTTGCACTGCTACCCGTTGTGCACAGTTTTTGTATCGCACACTGATATTCCACATGCATTTTTCTCTATGCATTGCACCATGCTAAAGTTCAATATGCCCCCACCATCCACAATAATATGCACGCACCATTGACTACATTGTCGCAAGACAACTTATACTCATATTGTGTGTGCACCAACCAAACTCCTTTGTGTTTTGCAATACTGCGCACACCATGTGCACATTACTATGTGTGTGCTCACCGTGCAATGCTAAATTTAGCGTGTGCATCCACACACAATATTCTTCCACGCGATGCCACAATTTACCACGCACACCATGCATGCCTACATGCCAATATTTTCTGTGCGGTGCCAAAAGTTTCCATGGATGCTCTGTGACTTGAAATTTGGTCACTTTGAAATTAATATTTTGTGAATATTCGCTTCAACTGAACCTCTCCAACCCATCCAAGATCAGTTTTGGAACTGAAGCTCTAATACCATATTGTAACATCCCCAACCACCCATGGTCGGGCCACGCTACACGAGGGAACACCTTCTTTCTCTCACTGCATAACATATTGTGACATACCCAACACCCAACTGAACTATGCCACATAAATTTTATCTAACTGCATGCATTTAAAACATACACACACAACACTCTTGCGGAAGCTTCATATATAAAACGTAACTGACAAATACATTACGTATTGTCATGAATTCACATGGTAATAACAGTAAACATAGACATGCAACATATACAAGAAATACCCAAAACATCCCAGATGGTTATAACCACACATGATAAACTCATAAAATAAGCACGTAAATAACAATGAAACATACAAATTTATCACACAATTGGTACTTATCTTGGTAAGAATGTCACCAACTACATGTAGACCGTCCACGGACCTCCCAGCCTTAGACTACACTGTTCATCACTCTCAACAGTGAGTCACCCCTGAGCTGGGACTAAACTCCACCCGGGTAAAGGAATTCCTAACTAGGTTATAGGCTCATAGAAAACAAGAAAGACTCTGTCTCGGGTGCTCACTCAATTGAAAGCCTACAGTCCCTCATTCCCCACATGTTTGTCCCACCCCAGGAAGTGTGCCCCCTTCTCTGCTCAACAGTCATTCGACTGCCCCACTTCCTTTTTGGGCTTCAACAATAGGCTGGACAGGAAGTCTCCGAGCCCTGTAGCTATAGTTTAGCACCTTCAAGAAATCAATTCCCAACAATTCTCTCACCCAGAGAATTGCTCACGGGCTTGAAAAATAAGCTCTTCAATATCCCACGGACCTGACAACCCGCTTCTTCAGTCCAAATCCCAATCTAATCAGCTACACAATAGATATGGCTATGGACACAGTTATGGTACAGTGAAATGAATGTCTGAAGGATTGAATGTCTGCATGAAAAATGGTCATGGAGTCATGGTTGAATCCCTGAAGGAATCATTGAAGAGATTATGGTAACCCTGATGGGGCCGTCTTCCAATGAACTAAGTCCCCATGATATGTATGCATGTCCCCAACTTGACACTTGTCATGTTGGGAGCTACTTTGGTCCTCTTATCCCCAACTTTAGAACTTAGGATAAAATAATTATCCATACTTTATGTTTTAATAAATATTAATATAATATTCCTTTTTGGATTAAGCTCTCTAGCTTAGTCCTTTCCCTTAACATTTGGTCCTCCCTTTCCCTAACTGGTGGAGTTTATTCCCCCATCTCTTTTATCATGGTCGGTCTACATGCAATGATGTATTTTATATTAATCATGTGACATATACAAAATAGGCACACTGGCCTTTAACATCTAGGCGTTTTGTCCTAATTCCAAAACATAAGCATTCCAGCTTATAATAAATGGCTCACCAGCCTATAACACATATCATATACACAAGGATCGTTGACCTTAATATTGCATGCACTTTAGTTACTGTTTGCAGTATCCGTGAATGTGAACATTACATCATTTTACTGCGCAGTACATGCACATACTATGCCATGAAAGGTGCATTACAAAATGATGTCAAAAAAACTCACCAGCTTAAGTACACTTTACATTTACAATTGGGTTCGGCCGAGGGATATTACAACTTCACAGATAAAACAAAGCATCATAGAATTCACCCAGATCTAATGCATATAAGCACTTAGCAAAGGGATTAGGTCAAATCTAACAGATTCAAGCACTAAGTGAGTTCACAGATATTAGATCTAGCATCCAAATTCATCATAAGCACAAAGCATAATATATCTATCTATCTACATCAAAGAACTTAGAAAATAACACATAAACATATCAGAACATCCATCGAGCAGAATAACAAAGTATTTACGTGGTTCACCCCTACCCTGGGGATACGTCCACCAACTCTTCTTCTTTATTAGATTCTTCAATAGGTTACATGCACAGAACCTCAAAACCCTTACTCTGCATAGGACAAAATATCTGCATGCACCTCGCCAGATCCTCCTTCCCTGAGCTAGGTTTATCACATAGGATTTCACAGATGGTTACAACCTCTTGCACTCAGCTCTGTAAGCCTCTCACATTATGCACAAAGAACTTACAACTCTTGATCACTCAGATCCAACTCTAGAACTTAGCCATTCATTTAGCACTTAGCACACTGGCATCTTCCTACATTGCCTATCCTTCTATTTATACATTACAAAATAGGCCTAAACATGGGTAAACCCATGGGCCAACATTCCCATACTCGTTACATATTCCCAAATCCCAAAAATGACCCAAAAAGGGGCCAAGATCTCGCTATCTCCACTTCGTCTTACGCTCCTCCTTCGACAAGCTGTCAAAGTCCCAAAATAGGTCAACTTGACCAAGGATCTCCCAAAACTTGATCAAGGGCCAACAATGGTACTAACATGGTCCTCCCCATAAATCTCACTCTACCTGTGATGAATCTTTGACAATATTCGAAAGAGGAGTTGAACGATGTTACCAGGAGAATAAACCATCTAGTTAAAGTCCAACAAAATAGGGATGAGGTGGATGAGAAACTCCAAAGATATCAAGATTATATGAAAGCCCTGTTTGATAAAAAATCTAAATATAGGGAATTCCTTCTTGAAGACCTAGTTTTGAAATGGGATGCTAGGAAAGAGGACGTTGGAAAGCATGGCAAGTTTCATCACATCTGGTGTGGACCTTTCAAGGTCGTAGCTTCTGAGGGAAATAATTCATTCTTATTAGAAAACTTTGATGGGAAAATCCTTAACGCCATTGTCAACAGGCGTTACCTGAAGAACTTCATGCAATAATTAGATTCCAGCTCACCATTGTATGCACTAGTTTGGTTTTCTTATTTTGATTTACAATTTTTCACTTCTTTGGTAAGTTTTTACTTTTACTATAGATAAGATCAGTTTTGTTGATTTCATAAAAAACAAAAATATAAAAAAAATTAAAACATACCTTTCCTTTTCTGCAAAGGTTCTGACGTTTCTCATTTTTATTTTTCAGATAAGAACACTTACAGATAGTCGAGGGATAAAGATGTATCAAAAACTGACAAGCGTGTTTCAAAACAATTAGTTTTCTCACGAAACAGGTGATAGATTAATAATGGTTTTTTGTTTGAGAATGCAAATGAAATCCAAGGTATGAAATTCTATAATCATTGTTGTTCAAACCAAGATGATATAATAATTATTATAAATTCTAAATAAGGTTGTACTCATGTAAAAATGGTCACCTAATCAAAGATTAGAAAAAATCCAAAACTTTGAGTCTCTGAATCAAATGAAAATAATACGAAATAAAAAAGAAAGGAATAGAAGAATAGAAGAAGCTCGCTATTCAAGAAGTAGGTTTGAATGGAAATAATATCTCTGTCAAAATTTATGAATTTTTACTATTCCCATCTATCATACCTAAAATATTTTATTATGTCTCGATTTTGCACCGCCTGACCTTAAATATCCACAAGAAGACAGAGTTATCCTTGACTCGGGAATCCTAAAAAACTAGACCTTCAAAACGAGAGTAGGAATTTTTTTTGTGATTCCTCTGGTTTTAACTGAGAGAAAGTATGTCTAGGCTAATACTGACTACTTTATCCCTTCTATCAGATTTAAACTGATTTTTTTCGCTCAAGGAAAGTCCCTGGAAATTAAAAGCTCCCCATGATAACTTCCCTGTAGGCAAAGGAGTTTTTAAGGTCAGGAGAGGATTAGCCCAGAGTAAATCAAAGTGAGTTGACATACCTTCATTGCTAAATTATAAACAAATATCATCCCTTGTATGATATATACAAATTGATTTCCCCCACTTCAAAAATATTAAAAAATAAGACAGATGGTGAAAGGAAATTCATAATCTGATTGCCCCCATCTAGTCCAAGACAAATGGTGAAAGGAAATTTGAAATTCGATTGCCCCAATTTTGTCCAAAAGAGATGATGAAAGGAAATTCATTCAAATGATTTCCCTCATCTCAACAAAATGGAAATTGAAGTGGTCAAAGGAAATTCAATGGGGAATGTAGATAAACTCACTGGGGTACTGAACAGGCTCGCTGGCAATGAACCAATGTCTATGATATCTGCAAGGCTTTTATACATGTATATAATGCACTCCGGTAGCTAGTTCTCTTTTCGACAAAGATTTACACTCTAAGATGACAAGGGATCCCCTAATTAAAATTGCTAAAATTTACTTTTTCTTGATGTGAACAAAATTGACCAGAGTCTGATAGATTGATTAAAGTTGTCTTGATTATCTTAAACATACCCGAAATCAATTTTAGGAAAAATAAAGCTATACAAATCCTGAGCTCGAGATTGGTGAACGATTAAGTTTTTGAAAGTTTTCCGAGATAAGGTCGGAGTCTAATATCCTTATGTTTGTTTTATAAAAGGTGTTTCCTAGAAACCTAATGATGACTCCATTAACCCAATAAAGGCACTTATTCTACAGTTCTTCCATGCCTCACAGGGAGACGCGATCCCCAGATGGAGCCTATGTTGGAACACCTTTAAAATTATAAGTCTGAAAAATTACCTTGTTTCTTTTTACTTCATATCAAAATTGAACTTCAATAATAAATAATTTTTGTCTTCTATCCTTAACGAGCACACAAGGTCCACCGTTGATCCAACGCTCTCATCAATCGAACGATCCCTCTTTCTCGAACATTTTGGAGCCACGTGAATATTTAAAGGTCAAGCCTCTAGAGACTTGCTTCAGAGTTTCAGATTTTAGAGTTTCGTGCTTTGGGCGTTCCACCATATAGTAGCTCCAAAATCCTTATATCCGAAAAGTGTTCAAAGGGTCTTAGTCACAATACACGTGTACCCCTCTAAGATTTGACACATCGTTACAAGTAGTGGTATCTCGAAACATTCATAAAGTTGTTTTCCTGACATCTGAAGAACATAGATAACAAAAGGCTAACTCTGTTTTAACAAGTTAATCTCGATTAATACTTAATTAAATAATTCCGCACTTTCAGAGTTCGGAGGTTTGTCATACACTGCACTCGAATATCACGAAACAAGAAACCCCGAAATACTTAAATTTAAGAGTGGTTATTTACTGGATAAAACATGATTAAAATTAATTAATCACTTCGCGATTTCACGTCTCAGGAATCCTACCTCGAGCAACTACCAAAATCCCGAGGTCCAAAAATCCGAAAAACACTTAATGATAAATGCGATTAACTAATGCATTAATGGGGATTATCTTGTGATTGATTTTTCGTTGAATCGTAGCTCGGCTAAATTCACACGTTATTTGCTAAAACTTCTAATCGCGAACCACTAGACATTAATAACATTAATGATCGATCTACGACAGTCATTTCAAATAAGATATTCGACCACCACCTAAATATTTTAATTAAGGAAAGTGAATGTACCATCATTAAAGTATTCGTAACTCAACTCATTTAGGGGAAAAGGATATTGAAAACTCAACTCATTTAGGGGAAAAGGATATTGAACTTTGAATTTCAATTGCGTTTTCAACAGAAAGGCAAGTTTGAACAAGATAAGAAGATTGCACATTTTCTGTAACATGTAACAGTTCTGAGCTCCTGATATCATGGCTCCATGGAAAAAAACTAAGGTGTTTGGTGAAAGCTCAAACCCAAACACATACATCTTCTCAGACACATCGCCTAGGACCATAAATTCTGTGAAAACCTGGATGCAGGTATTCTATATTCTACAATACAAATTGATCAATTTTCCAGATGATTCAGGAAATGAGGCAACCAAAACCTAGGCTACGAGATACAAATATGTTGCCCAATCAGAGCTACATAAAATAACAATGTGGCCTAGGCTCATGCCTTATAACGATATGATTGGTTGGGAATTGGAGAATGTCGACCTCTCGACCAAGAGTATCTGAAATTTGCAAAAAGTTGCAGTTGGGTATTTCCAACCAGAGCATTTCCAGGTAATGTACAAATTATCACCGCCTCAATTTTCATTTATAATGCCACTTCTTTAAATTGACTTCGAGCAAAAAGAATGTGCTAGCTGAGAAAGTAACCCAACTGACTGATCAATGATTGTGTTCACTGCCCTATGAGAAGTTTAGAGAAGATACCCATGGCGTGTATGTTGTCGCCTCACATATAAAAGAAGTTATATACTTTGAGGTGAATGACACAACATATGTCGATAGTTGGCTTAGGTTGATGGATAGTTGGTATAGATTGTTATTGTCATTGATGCCAACCACGAGTGATATTGTATATTGATTTCTACCCTTATTGATTGATGTCAACCCTGGAGAAAGTTCGATAGGGAATTCAAAGAGGCACAAAGGTTTGGGTAATGGACCCAAGGTTGTTTCATGTATAATGAGTTTTAATATATTTGAAGATAAGACTATCTCTATATGGATATTACATTTCATTCCATTTCTATGGTATGTGGAATGTCACATAACTCCCTGTATTAGAGAGTTATGGCCATGAGAAGTTGAGAACCTGTGTTTAGGTAATGGAACCAAGTTTGTTTGATGGATAAATCTATGAGTTTTGATATATTTTGTAGGTAATACTATTCTACATAGATATTAAAATGCCATGCCATTGGTGATATGTGGAACGTCACAAAACTCCCCACGATTTGAGAGTTATGGCCTTTACAGTTGGAGGAACCATATGTTGGCTTCAGCCCCAAAAGGTCAAAGAATTAAAAGAGCTTGCAAAGAAGCAAGAAATTGCTTTAAATGATAAAGTAAAGTGGCAAAGTCAAGAAGGGCTATTTAAATAATAAATTGAAGTGACAAAATCAAAGAACATTATTTAAATGTATAAAGTGAGGTGACAAAGTCAAGGAGGAATATTTAAATGATAAAGTGATGGAGAACTTCTAATTATGGAAAGTGTTAACCCTAAAAATGAGGAAATAGGTTAAGTAACCTATAAATGGGTTAAGGGACCTAGAAATAGGTTAAGGACCTAGAAATGGTTAAGGGACCCAGAAATGGGTTAAGTGACCTATACATGGAGAGTATAAATAAGAGGAAGGCTCTCCCCATTTTACATCAATAACTTGGAGCATTATTGAATATATATAGGTGACCAAGGTAACCAAGGGATATCTAGCCGAATTTCATAGGGAAGGTAAAGAAAAGAAGGCCGTAATTCAAAGGAGGATACCCTTTACGATGCTTCTAAGGTATGTTATTTACAGTCATCTCTTCACCATTTTAGCAATAATTTTTCTAGAATGATTCGTAATCGCGAAATTCTAAGTAACATTGAGAAACATATCCAAGTATCCTCGGTGGTAAAAATTCATCTTGTGGGTCATTGTATTTTGAGTTACACTGCAAAAATAGGGTTTCATGGCTAGTCCTCCGAACTAGTCTAAAGGTGTTTCGGTAAGAACATCATAACTTCATTCTACAACATATCCAAATCTAGTAAGATAAAATGTGTTGGTTATATTATAATCTATAGTAGTCTGTGTAAAATTTTCAAATCTATTCAACAATTATCTTACGCGCATTCTCTACAAGTCTGGTCTTTAGAATAATCTAGAATTCAGCAAGGTATGCCATTTTTGCTATAACCTTTTATGAGAGGTTCCAAGTAGTGACACATGAGGAATTGCATAAAACATTAATCAATAAAAATTGTGTTTCATTTTCAGATATTTATTCACATGTGTACATAGTTATGATTATTTCAAGTTAGGGTTGTTGACTAATCCAAAACTGCAATGTGAGACTCAAAAGTTTCTGATGAAAATGCTAGTCTCTTTGTTGTTAAAGTATGGAAGGTTTGCGGTATGTGATCATATACACTATGTCTATTAAGCAAAGTTACAAATCAGATTTGGAAGATGAAATTGATGAGGGATTCTGGCTGAGGTATGTTGGTACATGGCTGAGACATGTAGTTGATGAGTTGGCACACATGCGGTATACTGATAATGTTGGTACATCTTTATGAGTCATAAAGGATGAGTAGTTGATGTTACGATTGGTACATAATTGGTACATGGTTATGCACTGTTAGTAGTATTGTGGACACATGATTTATGGATGATGTAGCATACCATTGGTATTATTAGAAGCACATATTGATCTTGGTGGATGATTATGAGTTGTTGTGTTATGCTTGGTTGATGCATAGCCTTGAGAGTTGTCTTGGTGAGTAGATCTAATTTGGTTGATAATAATGATGAGACCGTGTTGTTGTGATATGGTTTTTTGATAGGTTATTGTGACATGTTATTTGTACAGGTTTCATGCAATGGTTGATGCACTTGTTCATGGTACAAAGTGAGGTACAAGTTGTTGGCATGGTTGATGCACTTGTTTATGGTAACAATTTGATTGGCTGTGTTGGTGCATGGTTGATGCACTTGTTTATGGTACGTGTTGAGGTACAAGCGATGCATGGTTCAGGCTTATTGGTACAGTTACAACAATATATCTCATATAGTGATAGGGGTGTGACAAGGGTTCCATCATTCTACTTCTACTTCAAGGTAGTTGGATTTGGGAAAGGATGTGTGGTTGTAGCCACCTTCTTAGTGTAGCCATAACATAGTTGTAGCCTTCTGTTGTAGCCACATATTTGGGAGTTGGAGCCTCGTGTTGTAGCTTGAGAAATTAGGGTTGGAGCCTCCTTCCAGCTAAAATTGAAAACAAAGGAATTTTATGTTTCCAATGAATGTAATTTTAGGACATATAAGAAAAACATTCTATGGTTTCCTCACGATTTGGGTTTCCACGTGAAAACAATTTTGTGTACCGTATGTGTATGATTGTTCATTTGTTCATTGTTTATTTACTCAAAGGAATACCATTTATACAACTGGATTATATGGCAAAAGGATTGAATTTCTCTATTAATGATTCATACTCACAAGAATCCAACAATAGAGCTCCTTCTGTGTTGGTGGTACAATTAGTGAGTAGTGCATGTGTTCAATGTGTCAAGAAAGGAAAAGACAACACATCTGGGAACAAATGAGACAACATGCATCTGCTATTGCCATGAGTCATGATCAAACGCCAGTTGTCTCCGAGCTGGAGGATATGAAAAGGAAACGCCACTACATGCAGGCGAAGAGACAAAGAAGATGCAAATAAAACTCTTCAAATTTTACATATTGTAATATTTAACATTTTCAAATTAGGAGAATTCCAACCGTCTAGGGTTGGGAACCTTTTGTATAAATACATAGTTTGAATACTTAACATAGGTTGCTTCTTGCCGTATTATAACTAAGAAAACACATCCTTGTGAGAATAAATAAGTGCGTGTTGTGGATTCCTAAATTCTTATGCAGCTTTGAGTTATGTTTTCCTTTGTATTCCATACTTTGTTTCCTTTATGTTATTCCTTGATAAGTGAGTGATTGCAATTTAGTACCACTACTATTGTAGTCACATTTTATCGTTTGTTTGATAAGAAAGTAGTTTTTCCTTTGTATTTTCTTAAGTAAATACAAGACCTGTGAGTTACTTGGATTACAGTACCTCATATCTTTACAAGGGTGGATTCTTTGATTTCTTCTACTGTGAACAAGCTAAGATTCATCTTACATTGATGCCTCATTTTGTTTATCACTTTTGTAAGTTTCCCTCATATCATTTGATTTTATAAATTGACCCAGATGAAAAATTACGGTCTCTATCATGTTCTGTCATTATTTTCATTTGAGGATTAAGTCTTATATAACTAATGGAGAAAAAGCACCTTTCAAAAACATCCCTTTATATTTTTTATGCTTGACATTATTCTTTAACCCTTAGGTTTAATCTCAGGAACAACACTCTTGATTTGAATAGTGATCATTGACCTCAATCGTAGAGACCGAGCTCAAATGATCCTTTTTTCGATTCCTTAAACTCCCAGATATTAATCGACCAGACCTCTTATTCATAAAATTGAAATCTGAGCTTTGCTTTTTCTTACCCATACGAATTTTCCTTACTGTAGGTTTATCACTATGGTTCTTATTAGGTTCGTTCGCAAGAACATGGGAAACTTTTCCTTTTAATTCGTCCACTACCTTCTCCAATGATTTTTTGGATGAAAAAGTGAATCGTGATTTCTTAACCATGAGGTTTTGTGAAGCAACAGACACAGATTCATTAATTTCACAACCATCAGGTGAATTGAACCCTTGACTCTTGGTTACAAGGTTATCAAAAATGGGGTTCACATTTAAAGGTGAATTCTCTATACTTTTGGGTTGGATGAAACCATTTCGACTCAGGAAAATTTCCCAAGTGTCCCCGATTTGTGACAGGTGGGATAGCAATAGTATTTTTATAAGCCCATGATGAAAGAGTTCATGCTCTATCTCTTGAAACGTTTCAACATTTTGTATAGGCTCATTAACAAGTAGAACAACATGTTCAGTTTAAACCCTATGAATAACATCAACAGTCAGATGTGGTAAAAAATACCAAGCCATACTGACCCTTGCAGGTTATAAACTGTTTCAAAATTATAATAATAATAATAATAATAATCTATTTTTAAGGTCACGGCCAAGCCAGCACACCAAATTGGTGTATGATACCCCCTTGTTTGTGGGACAAGGGACCCCCCTCCGCCCAACGATTTGACTGGTAAAGTCTACGAAGGTATACATACCCTACCCCCCTCTGGATTTGAACCTGTGACCTCTTAAGAGGAAACACATGTTCTTAACCATTAAAATAATTTTGTTCCATCGAGGTTTTATAAGTTTAATAGGAATACCTTTAGGGAAGTAGGTAGACTTGCGAGACACCATGAAAAAGATTCATGGAACATCCTCCATTTTGGCATGTTTAAACCACTTTTCGCCTTCCAACGAGAGTCCTATTGCTCAGGCTACAGAGTCCTCTGTGACCTCCAATTGCACATCCCCGACCTTGTCCCTAAACCCATCAAAAGTTTGTGCAAAGGCCTGTGCAACCGCAAGGTTGTAACCATCAAATTTCCTGAGGAAGATATCCCAACCATGAGACTTCAAATCATCTATGGCATCATCATGGGAAAGAAGAGCTTGACAACCATTCGGTTTGATTCGAACCACAAGGGCCATGGCCACTGTGAAATAGACACAAACGATATCATAGGAGACAGGCTTCAGCTTCCAATAAACGAGTAGCAGAGAGAGGTATGTGCAAACTAACATGGCCCAAAACCTATGAAGTTTAGAGACTACCATGCTTGATAACTTAAGTCTAGAGATACAAGCAACTGAAGGGAAGGTAACCCTAAGAGCCATTACACATAATGAATATCAAACCCTCAATTACTATCGAATGCCAATTTGAATAATGAATGGGATCAATAATGCACAGGACAATAGGGTGAGTTGTAATGTTGGGTACATCAGACCTGTACCAAGCGACATGAAAGTTGATATGATTGTTGAGAGCATGAGGCCCATATCAAATGTTAATCCAATGTTTTGTGCCATAGAACCAATTAAGTCATGATACCCATAATACATAAAAATGAGGCAGTGAATTAATCAATGAGTTTATAAAACTTAAAACTCAGCAACATATGGGTTTCCTCAAGGTGTAGTTTCTTTGGTAAAAGAAAAGAAGAAAAAAATAGACTCTAGAATGATTACCCAAGCCAAAATTTTGTTTGAATTTCATGCTTGCAGTCATGAAATTTAAACAAAGCAAAAGAAAATTTAAATGAAAAACTCATATAATAAGTTATCCCAATAAATCTCCTTGAATCCAAAAGACAGAAACATTTAAAAATGTAAGGAGAAGGTAGCTACAATTTTTTTTTATCCCTTTGTGATGACTTTTAATTATGATACAATTGACAAAATTGGTGGCTTCCAACAGGGGGTCACCGCGAAATGGTACATTGAGCTACCGGAGGGAACTTATGGAACTATCAATCAGATGGTATTGGTCATTCTCAAAACATTTCAACTACCAATTCATTACGATGTTGGAATATAACTTTTTTCTTCCTTCTGCCAAGACAAATCCATGCATATATCGGACCATATCCAAGAGTGACATAGACAGAATATGTTGATCAAATCCTACAATCCTCCATAGTTTATGTTCAAATGCTTCCTTAAGTCCTTATTTCCTTATATTTCGAAGGATATCTCTATATATAGAGTAACATTTGAGGAACAAGCCATTTTCAAATCCCAACAATTGACCTCATATATGCTCAATCTAAGATGCTTTATGAAATTCCTTGACGAGGTAATAATCATAAGGATGGGAAAAATAATAATAAATCCAAGGAAGACACTAACAATGATAGGCTGAATAATAATGTTGGCGAGGGTAAGAAAGAAAAGCTAAAGGTGAAGTTTCCTTGTAAACTTTTTAAATATGATCACCTTACCCACCTATGCCCCAAAATTGAGGAAACCTATAGGATCTTATCACAGCCTCCCATTGTGCTGACAAATCCATTTCCACA
>SNQJ01S0233710.1:0-10256 GCA_010110895.2 Picea sitchensis
TTGAAGCTTCTTTGTGGCTTGAACATGGATGGTATTCTTGAATATGTATCTTCAATAGTTTTCTTAGATTCTGGTTGACCATGATTCCTTCCTTTGAGTACTTCTGCATAACTCTTTCTATTTTCTTCATTCTTCTTTTCTAGAAACCTAGAGTTCTTCTCGTCATTTTCTATAACTAATGTGGATGTTTCTGTCTCTTCAACGTTCTTGTTGAGCTTAACTATTTTACTTCTAAATGTGACAACTTCTTCTTCAATCTTCTCAACCTCTTCTTCTTTCTTCATTATCTGAGACTTCATGACTTCTTCTGTTCTTTTCGCTTCTTCAAGCTGAATTTTTAATGTGATTATTTCTTCTTCAAGTCCTTTCTCTTCTTGAACAAACTCTGCATCAAGATGGTTTAGATCGTTAGTTATTTCCTTAAGATGATGTGTAAATGTATTTTCTCTCATTTCTGCTTCTTCCTTCTGTGTTGCTATGTTGGTTTCCAAACACTGCTTTTGATATTCAAGACTTTCTTTAATCTTTCTAGCTTCTTCTAGATGAGTTCTTAAGTCCTCGATGACCTATTGGGCTTCTTAAAAAATGTGAACACTTTCCTTTTGTTTCATCAATTCTTTATTGAGTGAATTGTTTTCTTCTCTTAGTTCATCTAAAGAACTAATCAATTCTTCTTTATAATTGTCTTCCTTTTCAATTAGTTTTTCTATCTCATTTCCTTCATGGCATTCTATTTCAAGATGTCCACGTTTTTCACAATTAAAACAAAACAACATACCTCTGGTGATTATGTACTCTTCATCTTCTGAATCTGCTTGACATGGTGAACATAATTCTTCTTGATTTTTATCTACATCTTCTTTGACATTTTCTAAATTTGTGATGGGTGAAGAATATATGTCATGTAACTTATCCCAAAGTTCTTTTGCTGATGAACATTTACCAACCTTTTCTCTTACTGGATTAGGTAATCCTTCCCAGATGAAATCCATTTTTATTTTGTTATTCTTCCTCAATTCCTTCTTGGCTGCAATCTTTTCCCTTTTTGAACTATCATATCCTGTAATAACTGATAGCCAAATATAATTTCCTTGTGACTGTAAAAATACTTTCATCCTTATGCTCCACATCTCATACTTAAAACCATTATGACCATTAAACATTGATACTCCATTCTCAAAATAATCCATGTTCTCCTTCTAGTGGTTAAACTGTTTCCTGAAGGAACCTTCTCTGATAGCAATTGTTGGATTACTGAGAGGGGGGGTGAATCAGTAATAGATCAATTTAAACCTTTTTAACCATATAATCCAAGTGTTATATCAATGTATCATTATCATCCAATAAATGCAGAGTAAATAAGAAATGAACAAATGAACAATCATACACATACACAATACACCAATGTTTTACGTGGAAACTCAAAGAGGGAGAAAATTACAGAATGATTTATCTTATATGTCTTGAAGAATTACATTCATTGGAAGCACCAACTTTGTTTTCTAGCTGCAACTGGAAGGAGGCTCCAAACCTCTAGTTTCTCAGGCTACAACCTGAGGGAAGCTCCAACACCCCAGTTCTTTGGCTACAAACAGAAGGAGGCTACAACCCCCTATGTTCTCCGACTACAACCACTTGTCCTTGCCCCGTCCAACCACCCTGACGTATACGTATAATGATGAAACCATTGTCACACTATCACCATGAGATATACTGCTGTAAACCTGAACCATGCATCAACTTGTACCTCAACCTGTACCATAAACAAGTGAATCAACCATGCACCAACCTGTACCAAACAAACTGTAATCAACCTATACCATAAACAAGTGCATCCAACCATGTACCAAGTGTTGGACAACTGAGAGGGGGGTTGAATCAGTTGTTACTGTGCTTAATTTTTTTTTCCCTTTTCAAACACTTTACCGAACACTCAATGACGATCACAATAATGCAGGGAAGTAAGCAATATAATATTCAACATCAATCACACACATGAAATATATAGAGACAAATATTTCCTGAGGAAACCCATAAAGGGAAAAACCTCTTCTTCTTGATATGATAAGTAATCTTTATTTTCTGTACATTATCATTCTTATGAGCACCGACTCCTTTTGAGGCTACCACCTATGTTTTACAAGCAACAACTTGTTGAGAGCACCAAATCTCTAGTTTCTCTAGCACCCACTAGAAGGAAGCACCAACTCCCTGAGTGTTCCAGCACCAACTGGATGGAAGCACCAACTTCTAGTTACACAGGCACCAACCTATATAAAAGAGAAAAATAGTTCTCCCTTGCACCACCCTGATTATAAAAACTTCTTTACTGAACCTTATTACAATGATACGATGTTTTTCAAAGGCTTACCAGTCTCATCACTATTCTTCTACATTACTCTGATATGCCTGCACACCTAGTCTTTCTCTTTCTCTCTCAGATATAAACGTCTATTATATTTATTTCTTCTATGATTTATGCTCTGTGTATTATTTCCATTCTATGCGCTACGTCTCTTCTGTGCATTTCAGCTGCTTGTATAAGTGGAAGTAGGTGCTTCCATCCAGTTAGTGCTGGAACACTCAGGGATTTGATGCTTCCTTCTAGTGGGTGCTATAGAAACCAAAGAATTGGTGCTCTCAACAAGTTGGATCTTGTAAAATAGAGGTAGTAGCCTCACTTTGAGTTGGTGCTCAAACATAGATGATGTACAAAACTTAAAAGACTACCTATCATTCGAAGAAGAAGAGGTTTTCTCCCTTTATGGGTTTCCTCGTGAAAATTTGTCTCTGTGTATATCTTATGTGTGACTAATGTTCATTATTCATGTTTTTCATATGTTATATAATATTGATGGTCACTTGGAAGAGATTAAAAATTGTTTGAATAGTCATAAAGTGTTTAAGCACAGTAACAACTGATTCACCCCCCCCTCTTAGTTGTCTTAGTATTTTCAACACAGCTGGTTGTAGCCACCTTCCGGTTGTATCCAAAGAACATAGAGGGTTGTAGCCTCCTTCTGGTTGTAGCCAGAGAATTGGTATAGTTGGAGCTTCCTTCTGGTTGTAGCCTGAGAAACTAGGGGGTTGGACCCTCCTTCCAGTTGAAGCTGGAAAACAAAGGAAGTTGGTGCTTCCAATGAATGTAATACTTCAAGACATATAAGATAAAGAATTCAATGGTTTTCTCCCGCTTTGGGTTTCCACATAAAACAATGGTGTACTGTGTATGTGTATGATTGTTCATTTCTTCATTGCTTATATCCTCTGTAGTTATTGGATGATAATGATACATTGATATAACACTTGGATTATATGGTTAAAAAGGATTAAATTTATCTATTACCGATTCACCCCCCCTCTCAGTAATCCAACAAAATTCGTATCAATTTGTCACACAATTAATCAAATGTTTAGCATATTCATTATCAATTCGAAGATAGATGATGAATGCAACATTTCACTTTTTGTTTTTTTATGATTGATGCTACAAATTTTATAAGTTATATAATAAGTGACCACTAAAATGAATGTTGTATTGAAATATTAAGTGATCATAGCTTTCAACATTATGGTTGAAGTGAGGACACTACTTTAGGTAAATCAATATTGACTTTCCACAACAAACTTCATGATAAGGTTTGACATTTTTTAAGAACATTCTAGATTGTATGATTTATGGAGGTAAGTTTGCATTGGTCACTACAAACAACAATGAAGACAATATTGGAAACAAGGAAAGTTGTTTTTATTGATAATTGAACTTGTTTTAAATAAATCTTACAATCGGTTGTAGAAGCTTGCAACCACTTTGAAGCACTTCTTTGAAATTTAGAGATTAATATTATTTTTCAATAAGAACAATACATAGATAAATGTTCAAGAATCAATATTCCTTTAAAAAAAGAAGAGAAAAGATAATGTATTTGGCTTTGTTATGTACATGATTTCGACATGAACATTGAACATCATGTGAAATATGGAATTGAAATACGTAAGAATTTGTATGTGGATACTTCACCTGTATAATAAAATGATATATATATTTTTATTATTATTTTTAAAGAGACTGAACATTATATTATATATAAGTGGTTCACTAGAAAATTTGGGTCATTTTGCGATGGCTATTTCGACGCTCTTGCGACATTATGTCGTGGATATTGCGACGAATCTTGGGTCTCCCAAACGTCGCTTCACGTGAACTACTAGATCAAATTGAAATTAAAATTTGATACTTTGCAAGCTATTTGTACCTTGAGTCAAATACAAATATGAAATTTGGAATCATTAACATATCTACTAGAACATATGAAAAATAGGGTTTATGGTTTACATGATGATATGATGATGGAAGAAAGTGGGCGTGTGAGTGAAATTTGAGTCCAGAAACCCTCCCATGTCGTTAAGGCATGCGAATAGTCTATCCATGTCAAATTTCAATGCATATAGAAACAATTTGAAAACATTTCAACGTTGGCCCCATTCACAGGTCATTGTTGTTGGTGTCTAGTCCTAATACAATTTATGTTCCTTGTAAAATTCATTCAACATTACACACGTCCTCGCGTCTAGTACTGCAAGGGAGTATTTTTATGGCGTTGATTAAGAAATCAATGAAAAAGAGGGATTTTTCATCACAACTATGAAAAAGGTACTTGTATATACACCAATGTAGAACCTGAAATAAAAATGAAGAAAGACTGATGAAAACTTAAAACTTGCGTCAACCAAATTGTGTACTTTGAAAGAAAATTAGGGTTTATGGTTTACATGATGAATTGATGATAGAATAAAGTGGGTGTGTGAGTCAAATTTGAGTCCAGAAACCCTCCCATATCGTTAATTCATGCGAATAGTATATCCATGAAACATTCAGTGCATACAAAAACTGTTTGAAAAAATTTCAACGTTGGCCCCATTCACAGGTCACTGTTGCTGGTGTCTAGTCCTAGTTCAATTTCCGTTCATTGTTCCTTGTTCCTTGACCATGGTGTAGTCCCAAAGATCCATTATTTTTGTACAAAACATACTAATGACATAAAATGTCCGACACAAAGACCAAATATCTGCTACATACGTCTTTTGTCTTTTTTCAAGAAATATGTAACGAATCTCAATTCTAAGAAGATTCAAATAGGACCTAAGAACCTTATGTTATTTCATTAACCATGGGTGACATAAAAATATCATTCAATAGCCAAATTGTTACATTTCATTGTCATGTATCATGTGTACTGAGGGCTTGAGCCACCACAAAGGAAACATACAAAGAATATTTGTTTTATGAACAAGATATGGTACTATCCATTTTGAGGTTTGGCATAGAGATTGTTCTCATAGAATACACTACATTTCACCATATAACCCCTAAAATCCTTGTAAACCATGTAACACCATTCAAAGACACATTCTTGCGACAAATTAGCTATACTATCGACAAAAAAATTTCATCGATAATATAGCTAATTCATCGCAAGATTATTTACATTCGTCTCTCTTGCGATGATATCAAATGATGCTTGGATTCATTTCATATTTGGTTTATCAACTTGAAATCAAAATTTGATACTCTGAAAGTTAGTTTCACCTTGAGTCAAATACGAATATGAAATTTGGAATCATTAACATATCTACTAGAACATATGAAAAATAAGGTTTATGGTTTACATGATGGTATGATGATGGAAGAAAGTGGGTGTGTGAGTGAAATTTGAGTCCAGAAACCCTCCCATATCGTTAAGTCATGCAAATAGTCTATCCATGTCAAATTTCAATGCATACATAAACAATTTGAAAAACTTTCAACATTGGCCCCATTCACATGTCATTGTTGCCCGCCTCTAGTATTTTTATGGTGTTGATTAAACAATCAACGAAAATGAGGGATTTTTCATCACAAATATGACAAAGATACATTGTATATACATTAATGTAGAACCTGAAAGAAAAATTAAGAAAGACTGATGAAAAATTAAAAATTGCGTCAACCAAATTGTGTACTTTGAAAGAAAATTAGGGTTTATGGTTTACATGATGAATTGATGATGGAAGAAAGTGGGTGTGTGAGTCAAATTTGACTCCAGAAATCCTCCCATATCGTTAAGGCATGCGAATAGTCTATCCATGTCAAATTTCAGTGCATAGAAAAACAGTTTGAAAAAATTTCAATGTTGGCCCCATTCATAGGTCACTGTTGTCGGTGTCTAGTCCTAATACAATTTCCGTTCCTTGTTCCTTGTAAAATTCATTCGACATTACACACATCCCCATATCTAGTACTGAAAGGGAGTATTTTTATGGCTTTGATTAAAAAATCAGCGAAAAACAAGGATTTTTCATCACAACTATGACACAGATACATTATATATACATTAATGTAGAGCCTGAAAGAAAAATGAAGAAAGACTGATGAAAACTTAAAACTTGCATCAACCAAATTGTGTACTTTGAAAGAAAATTAGGGTTCATGGTTTACATGATGAATTTATGATGGAATAAAGTGGGTGTGTGAGGCAAATTTGAGTCCAGAAACCCTCCCATATCGTTAAGGCATTCAAATAGTCTATCCATGACAAATTTCAGTGCATACAAAAACTGTTTGAAAAAATTTCAGCGTTGGCCCCATTCATAGGTCACTATTGTCGGTGTCTAGTCCTAGTTCAATTTTTGTTCCTTGTTCCTTGAACATGGTGTATTCCCAAAGATCCATTATTTTTGTACAAAACATACTAATGTTATAAAATGTCCCACACAAAGACCAAATATCCGCTACATAAGTCTTTTGTCTTTTTTCAAGGACTGTGTAATGAATCCCAATTCTAAAAAGATTCAAATAGGACCTAAGAACCTTATGTTATTTCCTTATGCTTGGATTCATTACATATTTGGTTTATCAACTTGAAATTGAAATTTGATACTTTGCAAGATAGTTGTACCTTGAGTCAAATACAAATATGAAATTTGGAATCATTAACATATCTACTAGAACATATGAAAAATAAGTTTTATGGTTTACATGATGATATGATGATGGAAGAAAGTGGGTGGGTGAGTGAAATTTGAGTCAAGAAACCCTCCCATATCGTTAAGTCATGCGAATAGTCTATCCATGTCAAATTTCATTACATACATAAATAATTTGAAAACATTTCAACATTGGCCCCATTCACATGTCACTATTGCCCACCTCTAGTATTTTTATGGTGTTGATTAAGAAATCAACGAAAAAGAGGGATTTTTCATCAAAAATATGACATATATACATTTTATATACATTAATGTAGAACCTAAAATAAAAATGAAGAAAGACTGATGAAAACTTAAAACTTGCGTCAACCAATTTGTGTACTTTGAAAGAAAATTAGGGTTTATGGTTTACATGATGAATTGATGATGGAATAAAGTGGGTGTGTTTGTCAAATCTGATTCCAGAAACCCTCCCATATCATTAAGGCATGTGAATAGTATATCCATGTCAAATTTATTGCATACATAAACAATTTGAAAACATTTCAACGTTGGCCCCATTCACAGGTCACTGTTCCCTGTGTCTAGTCCTCGTACAATTTCCGTTCCTTGTTCCTTGTAAAATTTGTTTGACAATACACACGTCCCCACATATAGTACTTCAAGGGAGTATTTTTATGGTGTTTATTAAGCAATCAACGAAAAATAGGGATTTTTCATCACAACTATGACACAGATACATTGTATATACATTAATGTAGAACCTGAAAGAAAAATGAAGAAAGACTAATGCAAACTTAAAACTTGCGTCAACCAATTTGTGTACTTTGAAAGAAAAATATGGTTTCAACAAAAAATCTATAGAAATGACAAACACGTTTATCAAAACTTCATTTATGCAATACTATGACAACAATATTGATGAAATCTTATACGATCATGATGATATAAAAATGAAAGAGCTTCTCTTAGTTTCAAGAATAATTTATCTTCTACTGAAAAAGGCAAAACACATGAAGGTGGAAGCTCATATGGTCCCTCCACTCCCCCTCACATCACTCTCAATTGATCCCTAATACCGAATCTATAAAATAGAAAATAATCGAAAGCAATGTACTATTAAGATTCATGCATAGAAACTACAAAAACAAAAATTAATGAAGGTACATGAAATTATGTGTTTGTAAATGATATTTTTAGTCTACCACGTACTTTTGTATATTGTCAACTATTTTCAGGTTTCACATAATAATTAAACAACATGTAACATAGGATATAAAAATGTCGCATAAAACTTAAAAACATGTAATTAACCCATGGCATTATAAGTAAATTATTTTAAGAGAATAATTCATACAAATTAAAATAATATATAGTCACTACCTAATCCAACCTCAACATCTATGTAATCATCCTTATTCTGTATCTTTATATTCTTCATTGAACTTGACATCTGTATCATCATCCGGTTCAGAAATAGTGTTGAAAGAATTGACGATATCATCATCGTCATCAATGTCATTTTTGAGCATATTTTCATCGACATCATCATCAAGAATTGCAATATTGTCTCCTACGCCTGGATCATGACATTCTTCGTCTTCTTCATCTGTCGACCCTGCATGATCTTCCGACTCTGTCTGATCTGTCAAATCATCTTCTTGATCTTCAATATCATCTTCTTCCTGTAAATGAGTATACTTAATTGGCCTTCCTCTTTGATTATATCTAATAACAAATGACCAATCCATCTCACTTGGAACATTTGAGTAAAAGACCTGTTCACATTGGCTTGGAAAAACATAGCGATCATGTCCTCTTTCAAACACTGTTGTTTTAATCATTGGAAATCCATTGGCATGTTGAATAGTTCTTTCCTCATCACATTCATGCATTCATGACCTATACCATTTGACATCGAAAAAAACTAATTTGAAGGAATTAAATTCACACTCAAGTATATAGTTTAAATACCCATAGTGTCTATTTTCAGATTCTCGGGGATGTCTGTCACTCCTATAGGAAACATTAGTGACCTGGAATATTGCAGTTATCCCACTATCAACATTTTTCCTAGTTTCATCCAATTGTTTGATGCGAAATTTATGACCATTGCACCACATAGCCTTGTGGTGTTTCAACTGCAATATGCCAGATATGTAAAAGATGCATTGCCAATTAATAAATTAACATATATATATTTATATAACTTCAAAAGTATCTGAAAAATACAGTACACATGTAGTCACATTAATATAATATAAAATAACTGAATAAAATAGGTGAATTTTCTTACCTGTCCATCTTTCAAACCATATACTAAATCAATTTCCCTTTGCGTAACATTGGCATCTCCGTTACGACGATATTCTCTAACCAATTTAGACAATCGTTGCCATGATAACCTACCTCCATTATGTTGTTTACGTCTTTCAATTCATACATTCATCCAATCAAGATTATTTGCAATGTATAAATGTAGTGTATCCCACTCTTGAGCAACTAAATCAAAAAATCACAATTCACCAATATTAAATATTAGTTATAACGTCCAATATGTAGGTTATAAATATTAATAATTTATGAAATAAATTATATTAATATATTAACGAGTATGATCATATACACAAAAAACGAAAATTTATATGTATTATTAATATAAATCTCCACAATTATTAATATATTACCTCATTTTTTTCATTCTACCTTTCCCCAATAGATGCTCCTGATCTTCAAATTTTTTGATGGAGTTCACATCCCAAATGCGATCCATTGCATGCATAGTTGGCGCTGCTAATTTAGTAATATACTAACTAATATACACCATGGATTGATATACCTTATATCCCTCCACCATAGAACCCTCAGGATGTGCTCTTTGTCTAACCAACGCCTTCAATGATTTCAAGTGCCTATGCACCATCCACATTGACCTTGTGTGAACAGGTTCACAAATTTCAATCTCCTCAACTTGGTGTATGAGGTAGTGTTCTTGTGCATTGAAAAATGTTGGAGGTATATACTTTTGCATTTCACACATTAGACGAGGAATTTCTCTCTTCTAATACTTTAAATCATCTTCATGGATTTCTTTCAATGAGAAGCATCTACACAAGATCATGACACAAGAAAATAACATGTTTTAACATAACATAATATAATATATTACATTACAAGTAAAACACGTGTCATTAAGTACAACAATAATTTGAAAGAACATTTTGCATATAAATCACAACTACTTACCTCATGTATTTTCCAAGATCATATATAACTTGTTTGACGTT
>SNQJ01S0233710.1:10306-20656 GCA_010110895.2 Picea sitchensis
GCCAATCATGTGTTTTTACCCCACCAAATTCACCTTTCTTCGTTAAGATATTATTTATGTTTGAAGCAAAACCCGTGGGAAATTTAATTCTTTGAATGACCTCTTTTACATCATTGCTTTGTTGCTCTGTTAATAACCATGGAGGTTTATTTCGGTCTAGTAATCTATCTGAACTATTTGAATATTGGATCACACTTTGCATTGCATGGTTGGCTTCCTGAATGTCAGTACAAATTTTGACAATTTTTTCATTGTCCCTCCTACCATCTATGATTCTCCAAACGTTTTTGTCACATTCTTCCCGATATGCATTGTATCAAACAAATGAGATATTTTTAGCTCCTCTAGGAAACCTCATGAATTGAGCGGGATAACATTTCATTCCTCATGGAAGCCCATTATTAATACCTTCATGATGGTGGCAACATTCATGAAGCATAAAAGAAATCACAAAAATAATTATCAAATACGGTAAAATAAATTCAATGATTAAAATAAACATTCAAAACATTACATGATCTACTATACATAAAGAAATTGAGTACCTTGATGATTTCTATTATATTCCAACCTCCATAGGTGAGGTGTCATTCTTCGTGGTTTTATACCAGTCTCTTCTTTCCCATTGAAAATGTTTTTTTCAGTAGTACGATACCTATGGTTCTTAGAGAGGAGGTGCCTATACTCATCAAACACCACCTTTCCTAAACTTTTTGAATGGCGATACTTCATCTTAGGACCACAAATTAGACATGAAAATTTACCCTTTGTTTGAAGACCTGCTACAAATGGATTAATGTCAATTATATGATGAGATTATTTAAAAATTAAACATGCACCATGTTAACAGTAAAAAATTATATAGTATTAAAGAGAAATATTAGAATTCTACATACCACAAAAATGTGTTAGTCCAGGGGCATCATGAATTGTCCATAAAAGTATTCCACGGAATTTAAATTTCTTCTTCCCGATTGGTTTACATATGTCATACATTGTGATGCCAACCCATAACTTTAGTAGCTCGTCGATTAGAGGCTTGATATATACATTCATATCTTTAACCTGGTACTTACCTAATTGTTTGAAATTACACATAATTACTATAGGAATGATATCATGTATATATAAGTAAATAAATAAACAAAAGATATTATGCAAAAATTGAAACAAATGAAAATGTTACATTCAAAAAATTAATGTAAACAAATACTTGGAACAATCATTGTCAACATTATGTGCTCCCTCTTTATTGACATCCAAGGAGGAATGCTATTGTTGATAACAAAAATAGGCCACAGTGAGTAAATAGACCTAAGCTCTCCGAATGGATTAACACCGCCAGCTGCCAATGAAAGCCTAGCATTACGAGGTTCATCTTTGAAATCTACCCATTTTTCCTCAATTTCCCTAAATGCAAAACCATCAGCAGGAATTTAGAGAACACCATCTCCACTTCTGTTACATGCATGGTAATCCATAAATTGTGCTATGCTTTCACACTTGAAGAATCGCTGCAAACATGGAATTATGGGAATATGACGAAGAACCTTTCGAGGCACCCTTTTTGTTACTTGATAGGTTCAATATCTACTAATAAGACATCACAGACATTCTATTTTTGAAGCATGTTGTCCATAATATATAATATGATCATTAGGAAATGAATCTATAGTTTGATAATCCATTTCAATGTCTTTCATAATGGCATGCAAACCTCGATATGTGTGAGGTAAAATATTTGACGATGGTAACAAAAATTCACCTAACAATCTACAACATAACAAATAACTAGTTAATGTAAAGAACATTAATCGTAATCGTAAAAACAAATAGAAAAAAAATCAACATTTATGTATGATATGAGATGAAACATATTACATACCTATTGACGGGCGAAATTGACCGCTCGTCAACTGGAGGAGTGAATCCGGTCTGGGGTTGTCTAAATAACCCAATCCGTTTGGATTAATCCACTCCGACGGGTTTAGAGGCTCCGTTGGCCGATCTAAGTCCTAGGAAAGTGAAAAAACTAAGCTAAAGAAACTAATCTAAGTAAAAAAAACAAACAACTGCTGAAAAACATATACAATCTAGAATGTATTTACTGTTTTACTAACTAGCAGAATAATAGTTCAACCTATTAAATATATAGTGTATTGATATGATTAAATATCTGTTATCTATACAATATTCACAAAATGCAAATTTTGATCGAAATCCGCAAAATCATATATGAATTGTCTTATGACAACAAAGCTAGTATTTTTGGATTTTTATAACTTTTATGAAAAAGAAATGAAATGATAACTATCTAACTAAGAAATAAAAATAACAATCTGTATTATATATCTATCTAAACTACAGAGAATTCTCACATTAATTAAACCATTAAAATAAACTAGCAAACTGACCTGAAATTATGATCTCCTACTTGTCCTGTACATAGGCATCTACGTCCACTGTTTGATGAGGCCAACCCGCACCAGATTTTCCAATACTTCACGTAAACATGAAGCAACAACGCTTTTGAATGCTAATGACATAATAGGTAAAGGATGTAGCAACAACAATTTTATAGTTTACAAATAATTACATTAAGATAAATCTCACTGCAAAGATTTGTATATAACTGCTCATTTAACAAAGAAGATTAACCTTCTGCTCATTAAATTGAAACAGGATAATTGTTGTATGTAAAATGAGAGACATCAAATATGGACACTATTTAAATCACATCACATCAACCTGTAACAAATTATGATATCTAAAGTAGTCAATAATTTGATTACAAATTGAAATGAACAAAACTTGAAATAAAAGTATGATATATTGAAGCTAAAGCCGTACAAACATCCACTTTCATTCTAGTCTGAATCATCATCAATCCATAGTCTCTGCTCCCAAGAAACGATGGTTTGTTTACAAAAAATAATAGGTATATAAAGGCCATAGGATGAAAACATTCCTTGTGGAAATTATCAAAAACTGTTGCAAAAATTATGGGAACAATCTCCCAAATTCCTGTTCCTATCTAAAACTAACAACCCAATCCAAAAGTATGTAAAGAAAAAGCATGTTCAAAGATGCCATAGTTGATCCAATTTCCTTTAAAATTCATGTGTACCTGTAAATGCACAAAAATACATGTTGTTCAGATTGTATTTTAGCTGTAAAATAAAAAAAATTCATATTTTCACAACTAGCTACAAAATCTCACGATTCTGTAGCTAGTTATTATTTACAAACATAATCGTATTGTATCAATTCAATCATAACCGAAATAGATGCGATTGAGAAAAAAAATCCTTTATGCTAATTCAAAGCAAACAAAATCATTTTAAAATCACTTTTGAAACACCATACCTCTGTTTCAGGGATTCCATTCGATCAAGCTATTTTTGAATTAACAATGGCAGTGGCTGCCTCCACATTTTTAAAGACAACAGAGACCATTAACAGGCTGCTTGAAAATCTTTGGATTGATCAAGGGTTCAACAGGGGGCAAGAGTGTAGGAGGGGGAATGGCAGGATGAGTGAGAGGGGTTCTGAGGCACAGGCCTGGAGAAGTAATAAACGTTTCAGCAAATGCAAACAGACCAAAACACACCTTTCAGCCACGGAGAAAATATGAGATTTGACCTCTAAAGGACGAGCTACATTTCTGTAATAACCCAATTTCTGAGGAAACCTCCTATGATGAAGGTAAAGGGGMTAATTTCAGTTCTGGGTTTTCAAGGGTTTGATCTAATTCAAAACCGTTTACTCAGAAACACTCACGCAAAAACGTGTCTCTGGGAGGCAATTACGGGGTTAGCCTAAGCAGTCTTCTCTGRCACTATCAAACAATAACAGAGTTTGGACACCATGGGATTCAATTTGCACTACAGGGGCCATGACTAGCAGYACAAAATCAATGGGGTAATCGGTGAGAGGGTTTGACAGGGTAGACACAACACCATTTTCCCGCATCTTCCCCAAAACAAGCAGAGGCAGCCCGAAATGCAAGGCAGAACGTTAATGCTTATGCGTGCGAGGATGGTGGATTAGTTTGAGGCCATGCAAACAAATCATATCAGTTGTACAATCGACTGCGCCTTGGTAAAATGTTTCATTCAAATCACAATAGTGTATATCAAAAGCATTGTAAACAACATGTCGAATGGATTATCACATAACCATTGAAAACCATGAAATACATAACCACAAATCGATCCGAATGTTAAATAAACAATGGCAATTGCACGATTTAAAAGAAACACCAATATGTCGAATAAACCATTAACGATTACAACAAATACACCAACATGTCAAATGAACCATGATTTGACCCAAAATTAATGTGTTCAATAAAAACATTGCATCACCGATTTGATCAAAGACACCAAAATATCATTGCATCAACGAACTTATAAATCGAAACCATGTTAACAAAAGTCAAATGCAAAGTGAGTGGTGGTTTGGTGTTTTGGTAAATGTGTGAGTAGTGGTGAGTTGGAGGTAAAAAGAGTTATGACCACATAAACAAATAGGTTCATAACAATCCAAAAGATCATTCTAATGCCATCAACATGAATCCCAACTCTAGGTTTTCACGCTTGCAGTCGTGAAAATGAAAACGAGAAGCAGATATGCGAAAGCAAAGATAATAGTGTCGTTTTCTTTTTAAAGAATTGCGATGAGTAATGCGGGTTCAAAACCCTTGTGTAGGTAGCTTGTAAGGAAAAGATAGAAATGAAAATGGCTTCCAACAATACCGTAGGATCTGTGTCATACAAGTGTTTGATAAATTATTCATAACCTTTAAGTTCACTAGCAACAATGTAGCAGAGAAAAGATTTGCTCTTGATCCTTCATAAATTCCTTTGCTTGCCTTTTCTAATAGAGGTTCATCATAAATACCAACACTGTCCCCATCCTCATCTGGCTGTGAAAAAAAATCTTGGATCATTTGATTTGTCCCATCATCTTCTTCCATGGGATCATTAACTTGATTTGTCCCATCATCTTCTTCCATGAGATCCTCATTTGCTTGGTCATGTTCCTGAGCTTGTACAACATCATTTCTACTACTACTTGGTGCAATATTCCGCGGAAAGTGAGAGGGAAACTCTAACTTTATAAATACAAACAATCATGCAAAATTAATGTATACTATAACAAACATTCAAACAATATATATACACACACACACACACACACACACATATATATATATATATATATAATTTTATATAAAATTGACAATATAAAAATAGATAACGAATATATAGCTAATTACCATGGGACGATATTCATTTGATCTGCCATCAATGTGCCATATTTCCTACAATTTTTTGTAGTTGTTTCTATTAAAATTCTTACGGGACGTATGAGACAAATTTTTTTGCAAGGGAAATAACATCTACCATCACCCTTTTTACCTGCTTTACTTTTTTCCCCACCTCTAATTATATTCTGCGACATTCTTCTGCACAAAAATACCCTTTCGGAACCGTCATTGTTATAGCAAGATTGTCGCAACATCTTTAAATCGTCAAATATTTATAGGTCACTGTCGTCGCAATTGCGACGAAAAGTGACCTAAATATAACTATTTATTTGTTATATTTAGGTCACTTTGTCAAAGAGTATAACGGTTATAATGGTGATATCATTTCTCTTGCGATGGAAGTTGACCATATCATTTAGGCTTTGCCAAATAGTATAACGGTCAATATGGACAGTATCAAAGAGTGTAACAGTCAATAGTTAACATCGTTCTTGTGACGAATACACATGTTCGTCGAAATATAGATGATAGTCCACTATATTAATGACCCTCGCAAAACAGACGAAAGTTTGATTCCGTCGAGAGAGCGACGAATACGGGCTGGATTTAGAACAAAATTGAAAAAATGAATTTTTTCTCTTGAATTTTGCGACGAAAGAGTACTTTCGTCACAAGTAGTCGTCGCAAATTTTTCAATATGTAGTAGTGAATGTTGTATAGGTGTACTAAGTGAACTATGACATTTGCATGGTATTTTTAAACTTTGGATCATTTTGCTTCCATTTATCTGTATAATTAGCTCATAATTTTTTTCATTAGTAGTGCACACATAGTAATCAATCAAGAAATTATTTCTTTGCTTGAAACTTCTTGCTCCTTCCCATAGCTAGTTTTCATCGAAGTTGAAATTCTTGCATTTCATTTTCCTCTTGCATGGTTTAAAGAGTCAAGTCGAAACGCCATCAGTTTCACGACCACTCCTTTGAGTAACAACATCCTAAAATCAAGTGCTAATTAACATTTATCTAGCAACTTTACTAGGGCTCTTCAAACCCATGTTAGCTTAGGTGTAGAGATTTGGAATATGAATGTGAGAATAACTTTCCAAAGCTACTAAAAAAAAATAAAGCTTTGATTTAGGGAGTGAAATCCAGTTGCTATATCACTAAATTTTGGAATCCATTCTAACACAAGGGTAAAGCACGAGGTTGCATTGGGGCTGACAGAGTAATCAACCCTGCTTTGTTGGTCTTGGTGTCGACTATAGACTGTCCCCCTCTGATTTGGTATAGTAGGTGGTACCATAGAGGCCATAATATTTTAGACTTCCTACCCAAGGTGACAACACATGGAAGGTGGTGTTGTACCTGGGATTGACGTTGGCTAGACTCACTCGAACTCCTTGGAGGGTTTCCCACTACTCGGTAAGGTAACTTGCACCAAGGTGTTAGTCTGTTAAGCAGGTTGTCAATGTAACTTTCCCACTCGCCGAAACTCAACACCTTTGCGCATCGATCCTAGGATGTTGGATTCCATCACAAACTAGCACTTCTTTATGAGAAGGTTTTTTTGCATGCTTGACTCCTAGATTAATTAGTGTGTGATAGATTGAAATAGTGACATGTACGTAATCCATCCAAACATTTTCAAAGGGCTAGTTAGTGGAATATATTTTTATTTAATGTATTAAGGGATATCTCTATTAAATAAGTCCCCACAAGGTAGTAGAGTATGAAATCAAAAACTGTAAGTGGCCTAATTAAATAAATTCCACTAGTAATTGATTGAAGCCTCATGAATGGAGGCCCACTAGATGGTGAGGTTTTTGGTCAATTAGAAGCTATGTAATGTAATAGAAAGTATGTAGCCATATGTCAAGTGAATATTATTGTATTTGGATCTCTTCTCATGTTGTATTTTTCCCCCTTAAAGAGGTAAGTTAACATTTAATCCAATTTTGAATATCAATAAAGGTTTGCTTATCGTTATTATTTTCCAATATTGGTTCAGTTTATTTTGTTTTCACGACTATGTTTTCGTCTATATTTCTCTATTTATTTTCTTTCCACTACTATATTCCATCTATTTTTCTCCTAATAATTTGTTTTAGCTAACAAGGAATGCCACGATTGATAATACTAGTATTGATTCTTACCTTGAAGACGTGCACAAATTCCTTTCTCTCTTACACACTTCTACACCCAAAACCATTAGAAAACATAAAATCCACCTTGAGGAAATTAAAAAAAATCCTCCTATTGAACCCCTCAATATCCTATAAATTACTACATCAACATCGTCTTCATCTCCTAATATTTCCATTTCAAAACTAATGAAATATGCCCTAATAGCAAAATCAATTCCCACAATTGGTATGGAAGGGAATAGTGATGTCACCAAAGAACACTATCATGTTGAAACATATAAAAGTAGTCACACATCATCCCAATCTTACTACTCATTCCCTTTCTCCTACACTACCCCTCTCTTTTGATGGTCTAGATTATATACAATGCTACCAACAATTGTCTAAATGGAATGACCAACACATAAATGTCCAAGATTCTTGCACATGGGATGATGATTCCATTGTCACCTATGATACATGTAATTCCATTGGTATATTAAATCCCTAGTTGATAAACTATATTTTTAAATTCAAATCCACCTGCACTTCTATTGATTTCTTAAGCCAATCCCTTATCAACGAGTTCATCCCTAACCAGGGCCACATGCATGGAATCCTTGTCAAAGATTTCATAAATATGCATTTGTGTGACACTATAATTTTTACTAAATATATCACAATCTAAGAAGGATACTTATATGCTCTAAGATATCATAAATTTTCCCTTGCAAACACTCTTTCCCTCAAAAGTTTGTTTTCCCATCAAAGAAAATGGTAGCCACATGTATGGCATGCAAGGAAAGACCACTTAGTTTGTCTAGTGGAAAAATATTGTCAACAATTTCTTTCTTTCTATGATATATTTATGCATTAAAAGAAAATTTGTCTCAAAAATACAAAAAATAAATTTCAAATCCTTTGATTGTAAATCCTCTGGTCTTCGTACTAAATCCAATTGTCATCGTTCAATGAAAAATAAAATATGTTCAACACTCTTTTTCTAATCTATTTTGTCAACAATATCACCATTGATTTTTTTTTAATCAAAGTCGGGAAGTCTTTAGAATCTTCCTGCCACTAAGTAAAACACTCTTTAAACTCCAATTCCATAAGCAATGTGTAGGGAAATATGAATGCTTCCTTTGTAGAAGGAAATGAATTTGATGGAAAATGTCATGGCAGAGCTTGTAAAATCCATTTCTTCTATGAAGATTCAGCTAATCAACATTCATGAGATTATGTTGAGCATGATCATGAATTCAATGATGAATGTTTGAGATTAATTAAGATACTTACTTAGATATAGAGGAAACCAACATTGTAGAAGACACAAGTATGGGAATCTTTGACCCAAAAAATGTAGAAGAGCATCCATGCTAGTTTTTTCAATGACTAGATTAATCACCGCCATGTTTTTACACTCATTGATATTACCACATTAGTAGCTCATGAATGCTTGGATTCATCCAACTCCACAATACCCTCCACCTACCCTCTAGTGCTAGAGAATATTAGATCACAAAAATATATTGATCTACCTATTATAAAAATTACTAATGGTCTATACATATTAGGTACTATACAGTTTGAAACTCGCTCACCATATACTTTTCATTTTTTTCTTGATATCAATTTTCCCACAATGTTGCAAAGAAACTAACCATTCCCCCAACCTAGCAGAAAAAATTCATTTTTCCTCACAGTAGTCATGTCCTTAAAAATCAAAGTGCCATATGTAAATATTTTTCACCCTCCATTCCTTGAAAATTCCTTAACCACTAGTATCATATTGAGTTCTATTAGTACCCTATAATAAATGGACATTTTTCTCTCTAATAGATGTTTCTCACTCCCCTCCTACAATTTTTTAATACTCCCTCCTCCCCATATCATCTTCAAAACCTTCACTTATAAAGAAGTGGTTCCTCTTCACCAAACTCCATTTAAACTTCACTTTCAAGCCAATCAATCATCTCTCTTTGAGTATCTCACATTTTTCCAAGATCATGATGATCCCCTCTGATAAGCCAAAGCTACCAGAACTGTTTCTTACCATGACTCACTTTTTCACCCAATCGCTAATAAAATCCCTTTCTCAATTAAAAAAAACCCATTATCACTAAGCTTTCTATAGATTGTTGTAGCCTCAATCCTCAACAATTATAGTATAGATCAATGCAAGAGTAACACATTGATACACTCCATAATTCCTATGAATAGGAGAAAACCCATATTCTTCCTTACAAACACATAACATACATGGAATAAAAAATGGTTTGTCTATTAGAACTCAAACTAAAAGAAGTCCACTTTACTCTATGCCTGCCTCTATTGTGAGAAAACATTAAAAAAATAAATATGGACATGAGAGTCTCATTGTATATTATTTCTCTTATTAAAATCACCATTCCTTTTCATTATCTCATCCCTCATAAGGATCATCTAATGCAAAGAATTGCTCAGAGTCAAGTTTACTCTAAATTTGATTGCAATAGTGGTTTCTACCAATTCCGCACATTCTTGGATAATATTCCCAAAACTACTTTGTTAGTCCCTCAAGGACAATACCAATGGTTAGTTATGTCATTTGGCCTCCCCAATTCCCCCAACTATTTTCTACAAACTATTCATGTATTAGATTTAAGTCTAGTTGTTAAGGCAACTTGAGATTTCTATTGATTAAGGTTCGTTGTCATTGATGTCAACCCTTGAAGAAAGACCCGTAGCACAAAGGTTTGGGTAATGGACCCAATATTGTTTGATGTAAATATGTCTCATTATTGGTTTTTCATGGTTGATAGGAAGTAAATATGGATGAACTCCAAAGTGGTCCTCTTATGGTGAAAGCCCTCACGGGAAGACACTTTGTGGAGTAAGAGAACCCATGCTTAATTGTGGAATAATGAGATGAAGGAAAATGAATTTGTCAGGGAAAATATCCTATATGGAT
>SNQJ01S0233711.1:0-14020 GCA_010110895.2 Picea sitchensis
AAAATGAAAATGTCTCCTTGGTATATATAGGAGACTAGGAGGTATAATTACAACTAATGGCCTAAAGCCGACATAAATAAAATAACATTACTAATATAGTATGCCCCAATTAAGGGGTAATGAGCCAATATTAGGGCTTAACAGCTTCTACCAAAACCCTGGCCATCAGTCCAACTTTTCCTGGAAACCTAGTGCCAGCCAAAATCCAAGGCCCTCTTTTCCTGTAAATACTTCAAAACTGAAACTACCCTTTTTGGAAACCTTGCATTTTCCAGACTTGTCGAGATTACTGAATGACCCGACCTGTCATGATCCTCGTTGGCCCCCCATGTTGACTAAGTTTCCTTACGATATTCTGAAATTTGAGGGCAATCCTGGCGAAGATCTAGGTGATCATGTGACTACCTTTCACTTGTGGTTCTCGTCAAACTCATTAAAAGACAACTCGATTCAATTGTGCATTTTTCAACAAACTCTTTTAAGCTGTGTTGTGAAGTGGTATATTGAGCTTGATGGCTCAAGGTACTCTTACTTTAATGAATTGGCAATGGTATTTTTGAACCATTTCCAGTTACCCATGAGATACGATGTCGGCATTAAACTGCTGGACAACTTTGAGCAAACCAAAGCCGACCACGTCTATGATCATATCCAAGAATGGTGGTGAATAAATATCTTGATTAAGGTCAAGGTCCCTCCTACTCTCTTTCTTGATTTGTTCTTGAACTCTTTGGTTCCATGTATATCCAAAGACGTAGCAACTTTCGGGGTGTTTTCAGAAGAGGAGGCTATTATGAGAGCCCTACAACTAGAATTGATTTACTCTTAGTCTGGCATGCTCTACGATATTTTACCAGATGCACCACAGTCTACTCTCGATAAGGCCAAACAAAAGTCTAGTTCCCATGTTGATGGAATAGTGGGATCAACACAAAGAAAGTCCACAGATTTGTTATCAAATTAGTTGCAATAATTGTCGATACAACAAACTGTGGCCAACCAGACTCCTAGTTCGGTTGTCCCCGCTACCCATACGTCGTATGTACACAGTGTGCATTCAAAGAATCCTAAGGCTAACCAGAATACCGAGGGAAAGAATAAACAACGAAAAAAAAGGGTAAAGGGTATAAAAAGGCTTCCAACAATGTTGGTGGGGAAAAACAGAAAAGAAGAAGTCGAAGTATCCATGTAATCTCTACACATAAGATCACCTGACTCATCTGTGCCCTTGGCTTGAATAATCCCAGAAGCTACTAGCACAAAAACAACCTGTTGTGTTGATGAACCCCTTTCCACAAGGGAAAAATATGGCTCAGTCTTCTGCACCACAAGCATGGAAGGGGGCAGTCAGGGAGCCCCCATGACTACTACTAATAACCTGACCACAAATGTTTACATGATGAATTTTGACGCTCATTTATCGACCATAACTCATGACTATGGAATGTCAGAATCTGTCGAGAAGGGAAATGAGGCTACAAACCCATCAAATCCTCTCCAAAATTGAGAAGGCCATGGGAGAAACAATTACTTGCATCCCTAAAGATGCGTTTAAGAAAGCTTCACATAATCCAAATGCAATGGCCACTCAGAATCAGTCCATTGTGGAGGATCTGGCATAAAACCCTTGTGTGATGTCTACTATGGAGGTCCTCCAGATTTTCCCCTCACAGATAAAATCTCTATTGTCTGCCTTGGGAGCGATAGAGACTAGTAACCTAGGAGCGATCATTTTCAATCCAACTGACTTAAAAACTCATCTTCCTCGCCACATTGCCTTTCAGATAGTAGTGGCATACACCACGAAATATTGTACGAGGAAAATTTTCCGTACATTGGTTGACAAAGGTTCCTCGATTGCGTGATTTTGTTGTCTTGTTGGAAGGCCATTGGCCAGCCTGATTTGTCTCCGTCTTGTACGTTGATTACGGATTTTGAAGGTCGGTCGTTTAGAACACACAAAATAATTCATTCCTTTCTCGTGCAGTTAGAGGGTAAAAATGCGTGTGTCGAATTTGAAGTAGTCGATGCACCTCTCGACTACAATATTTTTTTAGGATGAATTTTTTATTATGCGATGCATGCGGTGGTTTCCACGGTTTTTCAAGTCTTGTGCTTTCCGCATGAGGGTCAAATTGTGACCATTGACCAATCGTCCTTCTCTCGTCTTGACCCTTGATAGGGGGCTTCCATGGTCTCGATGATTGATAACCCGCAGCCTGGTATTTTCAACTTAGGTTTCAATTTTTTTCCGTCATTGATGGGAAATTTTGATTAACCACCACCTTCCCACGATGTAAAGTTTATGTCGGTTATTCCTGACCAGTCGAGGGTTGAAATCTTTCAAGTGTTGTCTTTTAAAATGAGCTACTTTCACGACCCGTGGAATTTACCTTCCCCATCGACTTCGATGGAAGGGATAGGGAAACTTGGCATGGCCATGCCCTTATCCACGACTGAGGTTGCGTACAACATTGTCTAGCTGTTATTGGATAAATCAGTGAATGCAGACATAATCTAATCTCCCTATATCTAGAACCAAACGAGACAAGACATGGCGCTTTCCCTAATCTTAATCATTGAATTTACTATCAAAGAAGAGATGAGTGATATACCTTTGAATATCGCCTCCTTATGTCTTTGTTGTCCCTTCTTCACTCCGGTGCTCTTGTTCTATTGACCCTACAATGGAACAAAAACCAACCAAAGTGAAAGCAAGAATAGTATGTTCAATGAAAACCTATACATGTGATGAATGAGTCATGTAATAAAATGAGAATGATTTTATGGGAAAGAAACATGCCACCGTATTATATTAAGTAAAAGTGGAAGATACAACCGAGCCACCTTGATGTTGCAAGGTTCCCTTTTAGTGGCCCTTTTCTCCAACACACACACTTGCTTCAAGCTTGCATGAAGATGACCCACAATAGCTTGATGAAATAATGGAGATCTCAAGCATCAATTGAAATAGAGTTCATCATACAATATTCAGCCTATTCCTTCATAAATTCCTTACTTGATCTTACTTTCTTTTTGCTTAACCTTTTCCATGAGAAATCCATCATTATATAGGAGAAATAGAGATGGTTAAAGAGATTAGGATGATTCCACCAAATCATAGAAGCCAGTAGGATCCCAAAAATATGGATGCCACCTCATATTCTAAAATATTCCCTTCTAGAACCTTCGTGAACTTCGTCCCTTTTCTTAGTCTTAAAACACTTCCACACCTTGTCTATAGAGAAACCTATGGAAATTCCACAAGCCATGATAACGATAGCCTGCGAAAATCATGAATTTCCGCACTGTGTATTACTCTTAGCATGCAACGTCCTTTTAAAACAAGTTTTGTAAAGGGAGAAACCAGTTACTTTTCTCATGAAAAAGATCCTTTTGAAAGCCTAAACACATGCTTGTAGAAACATCACCAAGGTGACCAACAAAATTTGTAACAGAATGCCCCCCAAAGTATGAGGCTAGAACTTGTGATAGCCGAAATACTTTGTAAAATGCGTGTGTGTATCGGGAACAAGGAGCGCACCAATCGGGAAGCTGCAAACAACCAAATATCTGCGCAATATTATACCATTTCTGAGGTAGGCATTCCCATGCTCAGACTACAAGTGATTTAAATCATGAATGTTAGTCGTGGCCACTAATAATACACCGTGGATCCATGTCATCAAGATTCTACATAGCCACCAGGAATACACTGTGGATTTATGTTCTAGAAAACTCAAAACTGGACATAGCCACAAGACATACAAAGTGGATTTATGCATCAATACAAATACTCCATCACAACCTGGACCAAAATGGTGAGATTTAGGGTCTTCAATCCCGTCATCAGTAAGTACGAATCTAGCCATGCGATTACAGGTGTTGAAGTCGAACATGGTATAAACCACTTGATTACCATCCATTGATGAAAACCGTTAACAAGTGCGAGGGAAAATCACCATTGATGTCAATGAATCCAAAGGTACTTTAGTACAATCCATCGAATGTGAATAAATGAGCTGAAGTCGAATACCGACGGAATCTCTCGATCAGGGATCAGTGATGTGAATCCATTGTCGAAAGTGAAGAAACTTGTCATTGAGGCATTCAGGCTCTAAGGTACTAAATGATTTCTAAGTCTTGTTCCCGGATGATGAGTTGAATTCGATAGGAAAAGACTCATCACAGGAGGGCCTTAATATATCCCCCATCAATGAAACGAAATAAGTAACAGATTTAGGGTAGATCAAAGTATGAAAATGATTTGAAATTGACACAGGGAAGGTCGACATGGTAGGAATTGATAATTGCAAATGGCCGACTCAATAGAAGGCTTGTGAAAGGTTGGAATTATCTTGAACATATGAATGAAACGACAATGGTCTTGGCAGCATTGACTCAAATATGACCCAAAATATAAACTTGCAGAAGGTCAAACGAGAGACAAACAAATTTCCCAACTTGGATTCAATGATGAAGCGGGTGTCATGTTCAAGAGCGACTATTATTTCCACTAACACAAATACAGAGACACATTTCTTTCCCAAATTTCCCCCACCATTTCTGGCGAGTACCTCTTTATTTTTACGCAAGCTTGAGGAGGATAACATATTCTTGTTGATGTAAGCTCATCCTTCGGATGAGTCCCTTGGAGTATGTTTAACAAACCCTAAGAAGGAGTGGTTCGGTCCCATACGGGTCTTTCGATGCTTGTTTAACGAGCCCAAAGAGAGAAAGCTCTGAGGTTTTTCATATTTAGAGAGTTTGAAAAACACTTAAAGAGAACTCTGTCGATTCCTTTTTCATAAATTAGTTTAATGAGACTGAAAAAGTGATAAACTATTGCCCATCAAAAGTTTTCTTCAAATACTTTTACGAGCGTGAAAAGAACAAGGTCGCTCAACAATCTTTTCGTCTTTACGGAGCGTGAAAAGATATTAAAGGATACTCCATGATTTTCTCTTTTTGTGTTACCATGACGAGTATGAAAAGACAAAAAAAGTATACTCAATTGTGTTCTCATTGATTTACGAACGCGAGAACGAACAAAGACTGAGCTCGAGGTTTTTCCTAAAAAACCTAAAAAGTATTTGTACATGTGACAAACTTAAAAACAAAAGCAAATTATATGTATTTCATCGTTCATGCTCCAAGATCATTCATCTGTGAAAAAATACAACACTCACAATATCATTAGAACATTAGGTTTTAGGTAAAAATGAATAAAATAATAGAAAAATAAATAGAAAAAGTAAAAAGTGAATAAATATAGATAAAAACCTTTTTTTACCATTTCATTGTCATTTTACCCAAAACTTATCCAAAAAACCCCTTTTTTCCCTCAAAATTTCTATATCGATTGCGGGAGATATGGGCGACCATTCGACGAATGACTTCCGCTAGAAAGGTAATCTCCTGGTCCTCTGTCTTTTCCATGGATTAATTTTCTTTTTCACTGGTTAAAAAATAATGTTTAAGTCCATTTTTAGGCAGGTAGGTGTGCAGAGGGGCCGTCGTACGTGGCGTATATCGGGCCTTGCAGAAACCATAGGTTTTTGCAGTTGGCCTTTGGTTCACCTGTGGAAGTCCTGCACTGTGCATAAATATTCACTTGCAGCGAGTGAAAACCAAAATTTCTTTAGATGTGTTTAACCAATACAAAATTCCAAGGAAGTGAAAAAAGGTGTTGATTTCTCCCTATGGCTCTCATGCAAGTTTTCAACTGTCAAAATGATGGAGTGGAGGGACAGATAACATGAGGACAATGATCTCATTTCCAGGAATTCCCCAGGCACAATTAATTCCATCTGGCAATTCGAGCTCCTGAAATTCTTCAAGATCCAGGGCATGAGGGTCCAACTAAGGTTGCTTGAGTACTTGGTCCACATGTGGGATGTGGATCATCAGGTGTTCCATGTGGGAGTCCACACGCTCACCCTAGATATCGAATATATCTATTTTTTGACGGGGTTATCACACCATGGATCCCATGTGACTTTGACATGCGATAGAGGGGGCAGTTTACCGATGAGTGAGTATGTCCATAGATATTGTGATACCGATGCTGAGAGACGCAAAGGCAAAGTTTCCATTACGAGTGTCTGAGGTTTACTACTACAAACTATCATGTTCACTATCTCACATATGGAGGGGAGTGCATATCCTCACTTGGCGCTCCAGAGTTACTTCCAGTATGTAGTGGAGTGCATGCAGCCCTAGGTATTCAACTGGTCTGATGGTGTTCTTCGAAGTATGAAGAAACAACTGACAAAGTGAAAGAGAGGTGACCTAGAGAAATTCAGGTACGGATCCATTTTAGTGTCCTTATTCATCGAGAGGGTTCCTCATTTGTGCTTACAGGTAGAGTGGGGCTTGCCAGCCCCACAGGATCCAAGAATGAAAATATGGTGCGACCTCATGGCTTGTCACATGGCGAGCCCCATCATTAAATATAACGATGTGTTCTTTCACTAGCTGAGGCCTCAGCTACTGATGGTAGATGACTATGCCTATGTCAGTTTGGATTTGAGAGGTGACCCAGACTTGGTTCTACCCAAGGGTTCTCAATGGGGGAACTTAGTTAAGAAGCACATTTTTTGTTTTTATAATGTTTTTGTAAATTTTAAAATATGATTTTTTTTTTATATTTTTAATCCGAGGACTAATCAAAATCTCTTTGATAATGCAGATGTAGGACCGCATTGGCCTCCAACTACATCCCCCATTTAGAGACGAGGAGAAGCAATCGAGGTAGCAGGATGGGATGCTAGTGACTACGAGGCGATCGAGCAGAACCTGGAGGGTTTGACAGCGGATGTCCCAGATAACTCCATTGAAGAGATCCTGAGACGATATCAACGCCATACTATAGGTGTATCCGGTTCTATTAGTCGACCACTCCTTAGGGTGGCATGAGAAGTTGTGTGTTATCGTGAGCAACATCCTTGATGTTATTTTGTATATGAAGCCATGTGCTTCAAATTTTGATATTTTTGGTCTTCAGAAAAACACCTTTTTGTAAAAAAAAATTATCGTTATATATACATGAGGCTTCTACCGGCTTACTTACTTTATGTACAACATGTGATTGGATTTATAAATGTCTCAAATGTCTATCTAACACATAATTAGCTAATGCATATGTTAATGTATTTAGACATCTAGGAATGTGTTGATATTCAATATAATCAAAATAACGTTCCAAGAGGCAAATTCGTAAATATACCCTCAACAAAGTAGGACTCCAGATAGCATAGACATTGCTTAACTGTAGTACTACTAACTGCAAATTGATTCATACGACAAGGTGACGGATTCCAAGTGAAATAACGTCGGTTGACAATTCGATGACTGCACTATATTCCACAATATTGTTAGTTGCACGACCAAGGCAGACACCATGTAGACTGATTAATTCGTTCGTAGGTGCATAGATTTCCCAAGTAGTAGATGTTAAGTTCTGAGTACTACAACTAGCGCCATAGACGAAGCCAATGTAGGGTAGCGAAGACACTGACATATGGAAACCAAGCACAACACAAGGTAAGAAGTTGGGGGTCAAAACCGAATAACGAAAAAGCACACAAGAGTATGATATAGTAAAATACAAGCACTAATGTAAGGATAACCTAAGCATAATACTTCTTCAAGTAAAGCCCATTTCTGGGTTCACTCAAAGGAATAACATCATAATCCGCTAACTCATAAGCTCATTTCTCCAACACTCGTTTGACAATATAAGGGCCTCACCACATAGCCTTGAATTTTTTGGCCCCCAGTAAATAACGATCTTGTTCATAGAGGAGAACTAGATCACCTTCAGAGAAAACACGTGGCTTTACATGCTTGTCATATTAGGATTTGACATGCTTTTTCTGAGCTTCAATAACCAGGGTGGCATCACGACGGGTTTCATCTAATTGCATCAGGTATAATAGACATTCCTCTTCAGCAGAAGTGTTGGGAAGAAGTTCAACGGATAGATTCAAAGATGGTATCTCACATTCCATCGGCAAGATAGATTTGATACCATACACTAATTGGAAAGGCGTAAATCTCATGGCAGACTTCACGGATGTCCGATAGGCCCATAATGCTGAAAACAACATTGTGTGCCAACTTGTCTTATGAATTCCTAGTATCCATCGAAACATAGTGATAAGAACTTTGTTTATCACTTCAACTTGGCCATTGGCCTATGGGTAATAGGGGGTTGAGTTTTCATGTCAAAGATCCAACTTTTTAGTAAGCTCAGATATCATTAAATTTTGAAAATGGCTACCGTGATCAGTGACGATAGCTTGTGGGATTCCAAATTGAGTGATGATATGACTGAATATGAACAGGGATGCAACTGCATTTTTTCTGGTATTATCTAATGTAGGCATCGCCTCGGCCCATTTAGTGAAATAATCCATGGCTACGATGTTGTATCCATGCCCTTCGATTGAGTGAGGGTTACATGTCATGAAGTCAATGCCCCATTTTGCAAAAGGACCAATGGAAACTACAGGGTGTAAAGGAGCGGGATGAGATCTTATCTTGTTATTATACGTTTGACAAGCATAACACTTCTGGATAACAGTAATATAGTCTTTAAACAAAGAAGGTGGGAAGTACCCTTCTCATAAGATGTTTTAGGCAGTGGCATACCCAGACATATGACCACCACATGCTCCAGAGTGGCAGTCATTCAAATATTTCTCAGCCTCATCGTAGGTGAGACAACCTTGAAAAATAGATTCAACACCACGGTGATAAAGAGTGTCACCGAGAATTATGTATTGATGGGATTGATACCGTATACGAAGAAAGTCTGTGCTAGAAAGGTCAAGCCGAAAATTTTGAGTCTGAAGATAGATGATAATATCTTCATACCAAGCGTCATTAGAACTGATAAGAAAAATGGATTCATCAGGCAAGTAATCCTCTGCCACGTTTTTTGTTTCAGTGGAGGGAAGGTCACATATTGGTTCGAAGAAAACCAATGATTTCTTAGACTTAGCGTGTTCAAAATCTAAGTCGAACTCCTGGAGAGTCACTATGCATTTGGAGTATTTTCCCCCTAGCAATTGGCACATAAAGATATGTTGCATAGGGTTGCAATCGGAAATAACACTGGTCTTGCGTAATAGGATATAGTGAGGAAAACATTGGATAGCTTGAACAACTGCCAAGGCCAGTTTTTCCACATGTAGGTATTTGGCTTCAGTAGTCATGAGACTCCGACTCAAATAATAAATTACATGTTTGTCGTGTGAATCATCTTCTTGGACTAAAACCATGGCAATGGTAGAGTCCGCAGCGGCGAGGTAGAGGAAATAGTCTCGACTATAATCGAGTGGGAAAAATAGTGGTGTATGGGTTAGGGAAAGTTTCAAAGCTTCAAAGGCCTTTTTGGCAGTCTCGTCCCATACGAACTTGTAACCCTTATCCAATAGTCGAAAAAATACTAGCGTTAACTCAACGTAATTGGGGATGAATTGACGCAAAAAAATTTCCTTCCCTTGCAAACTTTGAAGCTGGCGTAATGTGGAAGGAGGAGGTAGATTAAGGATAGCCTCAACCTTCAAAGGGTCCACCCTAATTCAATGGAGTGACACAATAAATCCCATAATTCAGTCAGACTCCACACAAAAAACAAATTTGTTTGGGTTTAAACATATACGATAGTAACGACAGCGAATGAAAATGGCTTGGATATGGGTCGGGTGGTCTGGGTGATGCATGGAATGCATCGGTAGATCATCAAGATATGGTTGTACGATGTGCTTGATATCATGAAAATAATAATACACGACGTGTTAAAAAGTCACATCGGCGTTATTTAAACTGAAAGGCAGTTTTTGGTAGGCAAAGGTACCCCAAGGACAAATTAAAGAAGTATTATGTTGATCCATGGGAAAAATATTAATCTGATTATAGCCGGAGAAACCGTCCATTAAAGAGAATATTTCACTCTCGGTGCAATCGTCGACGATCTGGTCAATGAAGGGGGTTGGGTAATTTTCCTTAGGAAAAGATTTATTAATATCCCTATAATCGACACATACATAGATCATTCCTTGTTTTTTATTTATCGAAACTAGATTAGAGACCCAATCGGTTAAAGCCACAGGATAGATAAAGTCGTCCTTAAGAAATTTTTCCACTTCGAGCTTGATAGCATCGGCTTTACGAGGGTGGACTGAGAGAAGTCTCTGTCGAATGGGTTTAGCATCTGGGTAGGTCTTAATTTCATGCACAATGATATCGGGATCAATACCCGACATCTCTTCATAGCTCCGAGAGAAAACGTCACGAAATTCTTGAAAGATAGCTTTATAAGTGACGAATTCATCATCAAAAGATGTATCTCCGATGTGAACATTTTCTACGACTCCAGGTTTAATGAATATGTCAAGAGGAATGGTGGGTGAAATGTTACTTAGGTTCCCTTCATAAAACACATCATGTGTTGACTCAGGAACAAAGGAAATGACAACAACGGTCGACGAATTCGAAATCCGTTGGTAACTCTCGATGGTGTGTTGCTCGAGGAAGAGAATGGAGCGATGATGTCCATCGTCCCATGGGGTGTCTTCCATGGACATAACTGACATGATCATCTCATCTGTAGGAAAGACAGCGTGATATGGATCAGGAGATGAATCACTAAGAGAGGGAGTATAAGGGGTTGCCGATTGAATGTCTTGATAAGCGGATTCAACCGGACTTAAGGGCATTTGTTCTCCATAGCAAAGATAATCACCGGGATCAGGTACTATCCACGGGTCATGAGATGAGGGGGTTTCATGGATGGAGGTGGAAATCATGTTGATTGAGGCGACAAAAGGAGGTGTAACATCGGGTCATGGTATTGGGAAGGTACCCATTAAAGTGGAATATTTCAAGAGATCCACACCAACATTCGCGTACCCAGGAGGTGTCTTCGATATAAATGGTGTGTTGCTAGTACAGGAATCGGAGTTAAAAAAGGCTAGTTGGTCGACATTAACTACTTTTCCTTGGTGTGGGAAACGTAACACGTGAAAAAGTGTGGACACAACTGCACACATGGAATCAATCCATCTACGACCAAGTAACAGGTTATAGTCAAGAGGCGCATCAAAGACCTCGACCTCGACGTTAACCGATTTGCCTTCCAACATAATAGCCAATGAGGGAAGAACACTATAGGGTTTAAAACCAGAACCATTGAAAGCCTTAAGTGTATTGTGTGATTCAGTGAGGGGGGGAGTTCCAATGGATTTCCAACAAGCAACAAACATAATGGACGTCAAGGCACCCTTGTAAATAATAGTTCTACAAATTTTCTTGTTCTTGAAAACAACTTGAATCTGAAACGCTAATTGAAGAGGTAGCCTTGGAATGTGATCTTCCAAGTCAAATATTATCAAATTTGTATATGTGGGATCAATTCCATCGATGGCCTTTAAAAGTGCCTTCCGTTGAGAAGGACAAATTTGAAGGACTTCAAGAGCTGACATCGCAAAGGGTGCTTGCACAAGATCTTCTACAATACTGTAGTTTTGAGCATCACGTGCATGAGGATTGAAGGCAGAATTCCGAACAACGCCCTTTGGGGGAGGGCGAAGCACTGTATCGGGACCCGGTCATTCAATATGAAGAGGATCGTTGAGAGGTGAAGTTGAAGGAAGCGGTTGAACCAACGAAGGTGGTAAATCGTCAACTTTCTCCTTTGAAGGGGAATAATATTTGGCTCAAGTGGTGATGGAAACATCATTCTTGGTAGAATTACTAGTACAAATAAGGAAATATGAAGTGGTGGAAGGAGAGGGTTGGTCATGAATGACCAATTGGGCCTGTTGTTGAGAAGGGAAAGGTTATGAAAAAACAGAAGGTGTGGGAGGTTTTCTTGTCCCTTGAAGGAACTTAGTGACCTCAATGTGTCTTGGACAGTATTTTGTGTAGTGATCATCACCACAGATAAGGAAAGGATATTGAGGTTTACGCTTATCCTTATCATCAGCAGGCTGTGTCTTGGGTTTATCAGATTGTGGATTATTATTTCTATCCTCCTTATTCTTACCCTTTCCTTTTTTAGATTTATTTTTATCCGCAGGGGTGGATTGAACAGAGTTAACCTCAGAAGTTTTTTCGGTGGAAAGAGTAGGAGTCTGAGAACTTTGAAAATTAGAAGAAGGATATTTGGAACTAGTGTGAGAGGCCGACGTGGATTTAGCATTAGCGTGGAAAGTGTCAATCACACCATCAACAACATGAGAATTTGTTAGGGTTGTTGAGGTAGCGGTGTTATAAGAGCAAGGAGCATCAGGGAGTAAGTCGTAAAGAGTGCCCTTTTGTGAATAAACGAGATCTAGGTACTGAGCACGACTAATTACTTTCTCTTCAATGACAACTCCACCCATGACAATATCACGAGAGATTTTATTGATGAATGATTTGGTGAACCATTCAGCCAATAATTGATCAAGAAGGTCAAGTTTGATCAAACATCATCTTCATCTCCACTCATAGATGTGATCAAAAATATGAGTGGTCGAAGATTGCTTAAAGGAACTCAAAATATCGGTTCATGTCTCGTAGTGGATGGGCAATTGGTAATGTGTGAGAAAATCTATGGCGAGGGTGTTGAAGTCGTTAAAGAAACATCGTGGTAATTCTATGTACCACTTTGCAGCCAAACCAGTGAGAGTTCGTTGGAAGAGTCGTAACCGAATGGAGTCGTCCATCAAAGAGTTGGACGAGCACCAAAGGTGAAAAGTCATAACATGGTTGTTTGGTTCTTCTCCTATTTTACCTTCAAATTTGGGAATGTCGGACGTTAACTTGGTTGGTATGATGGGCCAACGGGGAGAATGTAAGATAGGATCATTCAATATTCTAGACAAGTCAAGTAAATCCAAAGTGGATAAAAAGGGCAACTTTCGATTCACTTGAGGGTACTGGTGACTTTGGGGAGGAAGTCTCGTCGGTATACCAATAGGACCATAGATGATTTTAGGGGCGAAATTTCGCTCATGGGCGAAATTTAGGGGCTTCCAATTTTTTATTGGGCGATTTTTTTGTATTAAAGTGATTTTTTAAAACTTATATCATTAGCCCATAATTTATTTTAGGGGAAAAATCATGTACAGGGTTAGACCTTGTTTTTAGGAGAGATAGAGGAAAAAAAATTATATTTCGCCCCTGAAATTTGGAGGGACAAGCTTCCATTAGCCAAATTTCTAGAAGTATGAGAATTTATGATAGCTTCTTCGCCCTGCCATTTAGTAAAATCAGGGTTTATGGTTTAATTCGCCCATATTTTGTGATATGGGCACTGGGTAGCCACATTTTGGCCCTCCCACCTGGTATAAATTGTATGGCATCTGCCTAGGGTTAAAATCATAGCTTTGTTACTTGTCTGGTTCGTTCGTGAGAACTATCTAGTGACCATCCAGAAAATCTCTAAATCGCCAAGGCCCGGTTTACATATATTGAATTTTCATGTTTATTCCCCCTCGACGGAACGGAAAGAGGGCAAGAGATGCTAGTGGTGGAGCTACCTGTTCAGAGAAGAATTTGTTACAGTTATTAGCTTGGTGGTCCGTGGAGCCGCCTGTTCAAAGCAGAAGAAACTCGGAAGGTGTCACGCGAGGCTTTGGTGGTGAATAATTACCAGGGTTTCAACTTTGCAAACGTCTTGATAGGTATTTACTAGTTACCTGGTCTTTCATCTTTAAATTCCTTAAAGATATTTATTTAAATTGTGGGACAAAAACTGCAGACTTGGAACCAAATTTGTTTTGTCACAAGGGTGTGTATTTTCACGTTTTTTTATTTTGTTTATACTTATGTTATTTTATTTGGATCCCCATTCCATTTCCCTGTCGTGTGCACCCAAAATTCAGCCAAGCTTTCATCCTTTTTCCAATCAGATTGCACCCAACGACTTTTCCAGCTATCTGTATTTGTACACGTTTTTTTATTTTGTTTATACTTACGTTTTTTTATTTGGATCCCCATTCCATTTCCCTGCCATGTGCACCCA
>SNQJ01S0233712.1:0-14020 GCA_010110895.2 Picea sitchensis
TTTGATTACAACCAAAGTGATATGTTTCTGCAAACGTATCACAGACAGAAGAGTCGAAACCTAATTGTTTCTTTATTGATTTATTAGTCTTCTTTCGAAGACATTCTTTTTGCAGAGCCATAACAATATGCTCGTGCAATCCTTCTAGAGATAATTGAGATATATCAATATCCAATTCTTCAAGTCTATCTCTAACTAGGTTGGGTACTTTTCCAGGCATAGCAAATAAATACTTTCGTAGGTATGCTACATTTTTTGGATCAGGTACTTTGTACAATAAATCTTGCATAGTACATAGGAATTTTGGGAGCTGAGATATATGACATAATTGTTGATTCATAAATAAATCAGCAAAATGATTAGAATCAATTTTCATATTTCCATAGAATTCATGCACTACTGCCTTAACAAGCTCTTCGATTGGTGCATTATTATTCAATAATATTAACTTGTCTTCTTCACGAACTCTTTCCCACTAGAGTCCTAAATTTCCAGTAAATCCCCAAGTCAATCTTAAAGCTAAATCGCTCCAAGATACCTTATCTTTGAATAACAATTTCTGGGTCCTTGCCTAGGCTTTCCATTTTTGGATTATCGTCATCATTTCATTTTTAGATCTGCAATTGAGATTTGTGATAGGGGCAGATTCTATATTCTCTCATGAGAGTGAAGGATGTTCTCCAGAATTAGCAGGGTCAAAGGGGACTTTTTTGGAAGAACCATATTTGGCATTGCACCACTTTTCCCAAGCAGATTGGAAAGCATTTCCATCTGCATCATCATGTGATGATCTAGGTGCATTTGTTGTAGAACTTTCATCATCATCAATAGCTTTGATGAAAGGAACTAGTGAAGCTCTAGCTTGTGATGCTCTTCTGATATCATCTTCTAATTCAGAAGATTGCTTTTTAACTAACTCTATTTTTTCAACATCAATTTCCAGGACTTCAACAATTCTTGCTAAGGCTGGATTTGGGACTTCTTTGGCTAACTGTTTGAGAGTTAGGTGTTTTTGTTATTCTTTAGAACTTGAAGAACAAAACCATTTGAAAGAGGCAGTTCTTTCAATATCTTTAATTTTAAGGGGGCAAGGAGTTTTATTCTCTTCCTCAAACGAATCTTTCAGACTAAAAACAACAGTCTGAATTATTTCTAATTTCTCAAGAATCTTCTCAAGTTGAGACTTCATTTGTTCCTGATTGTTTTCTAAGGAATCAATTTTTGAATGCAAACCATTCATATGGGTCTTAGTCTATAGCAAATCTTGCGCTATATCATCAATGTTTTGTGAAAGACAAACTGACTAGTAGTTTGCATAATTTTGTAGTCTCACAATATCTTGAGGTGGTTCTGCATCTGCTTTTCTATACTTTACAAAGTCTAAGTCAGCTACCATATCATTTTTGAACGTAGGAATGTGATTCCCTGGTCCAAGACTTCTCTGGGGTAGGCTTGACTTTTTATCCCTGTCACTCCTTGGCAAAGGGGCATTTATCATTTTTAGCATAGGGATGGCTAGATCTTGACATTCAGAACATTTAGCACGTTGGCCATTGTGTTCTACTTTTGACTGGAATGTCCTAAAATTCTTAGGAGAAGATGGAGCATGGGACATATTTGTATTTACAAAAGGTTTAGAAGTTTTCTCTTGAGTAGGGATGTGTTTTTTGCAGAAACAACAATTCTTAGAACCTTTTTGATGGGTAAGCAAATGATCATCTAAAGATGATCTATTTATAAATGGTGTATATACAGGTGTTTTAGCAAAAGAAGAAAAGGTTGAGGATGATCTGTTAGAGAATGAAGATCTTCTTTGATTTGCATCCGAGCTACTAGTTGAAAGAGAGGACAATTGCCTTTCTAAATCTTGATTTCTTGTGCTCTGGGATCTTCCTATTCTTAAGACATTTCTTCCATATGAATTTTGTTCTATTCTTAATTCTCTAGCCATGGGAGGCGATATCTTGGAAGAGATGGGTTCATATTCTGCAGACCATTCTTCAACAACAGTAAGTTTAGCAAAACCTAAAGTAAGAGGGGAGACATTGCCGAGTCCAACCACCACGCTTTCACTGGTAGCGCACTGTAGTAATTTGGGATTAAGTGCAGGCATAGTTGTGGAAACGAAGCGAAGACATGTAGTGGTATGAATCTAGGCAATTTCAGAAGATTCAGCCATATTAAAGCCAGAAAACTGTACATAGGCTTGTAGAAGAGTATTGATGTAGGGATCTGTCAAAGAAACTTGATATCTGGGAAGGGCTGATGACCAAAATGGTCCATTATGCAAGGGAGCTTGGAATCATGAGATTAAAGCGTCAGAGAAGGTATTATGCCTAGAGTCAATAATACAATTTAGAACAGAAGTATCTAAACTTGGTCTGACTAGAGGATTGATTCCAAACTGAATGAGTCCCAAATGGACATATTTATATCCATGCTCTAATCCCCAATCAATATCAGCTTGTTGAATAAGAGGAATCTGGTAAATGGATTGACCAAGAGAGAGTGGAACATTATGAGAACAATAACGGATGAGTGTAGTAGAACGAAACTTAAACATAGGTAAATCATAAATCTTAGATGGTTCTATCTCAGGTATTCTCCAATTGACATTAGGCTCATATTCCTGAGCTATCAATCTAGTATTATATAGAGATTTAGAGGAGTAAGACTGTCTGAGGAAATGCTTGTACCATTTAGAAGGTTTATATTTAACATCAACAGATAAATCATAAGAAGACTTGTCATTCTGTGAAGCCATTTGTAACTACTGCAACTTCTGACAATATACTTAGAGTATTGTAGGCAAGCAAATGTATTAAATGGTAAGATCTGACTTACTATGGGAAAAGGACTCTGCATCACTCCACGCCTTTCTTCGGCTTCAACGACTGTCTTACGTATCCTACAGTAACTGCTGGAGACCACAGTCAAGGAGATCACTTCACTTAATACTGGATATTTTCACTTCTCACAATCATATACTTCAGACACAAGGCTTGTATCAAAGTGGAATCACTTTATAACAATCTCCTTTGTATTAATCAACTGATCTCTCAGATTACAATAATATGCATGGCAGCATGCATTACGGACTTACAATATAAGCTATAACTGCACAGAAAAGCAGGGATTTTAATCTTAGTTCTCTCCTGAAAGAGAAAAAGATAGGCTCCTGGCCGTCTGCTCAGGAAAAAACTAGCTTGACACAACACTTAGAGGCTCAGCCATATGGGGACCCATACCGACTTTTACGGAATGACTAGACAAAAGTAAATATTCGCAAATCTAATTGATACGAATATATCAGATCACATGATTACACTGTGGAGTTCTACAGGAACCCACGGAACTAACAGGACACCACTGTCGACCCGTTAGACATGAAAAAGAATCAATACATCATTATTACAAAATAGTGAGCACTTGACCCATCATGCTTCCATACGATTAACTATGTTGTACTCAGAAATGGAATCAAATGATCCATCACTGCCATAGTCGAAATCACTGCTCGGTGGAGAACTATGTTCATTTGAGAATGGTGGTAATCCGCTGAATCATTTGTAAAACGGAGATCCTTGCATTGCTGGTATCAATTCATCTTCAAGGACACATAAGTCACCAAAATATTCACTGGTAACTTTATAAGATTGAGGCTAGGGTGGCTCAAACTTTTCAAAATGCAGCTCACTTCCTAAGAATGATAGGTTAAAAACAAACCATCCTTCATAATGAGCAACTTCTTCTATTTCTTCTCTAAACCATTGTATAAAAGCATCCTTACTAGTTCCAAAGAAATCAACATCTCTAGGACAATAAGTCCAGTATAAAATATACAACCAACCAGACCACCAGATAGGCGTATCTTTGAATGTGGAGCATTCAAAGATTATCCAACATCAACCATCATATTTTACTTGAAGAATTATTTTGCAATAATCTTCATAGGATATACAAGGAGTATACAATAAAATATATCTCTGTCCTTGCATTGGTCCTCCTATAACTGATCCTCTTGCCATTGTTTGGCTTTCTCTGAAGTAACCAAAATAAGTTGTACTATGGTTATATTTTTGTGTCCAGTTATTAAGGATATTTATACATGCTGTACTGCTTCTAATATAACAACTCAGACACTCAAAACAATAACAATATTTACAATCTGTACATACTAGGATCCATTTGAATCCTGGTGGGGGAGCATCCCTTATGCTCAAGGAGGATGAAGCCATTTAATGGTTTTATCTTTGTCTTTAGATGGAACAACTTCTCTAGTAAGCAGATCAACAACACAGTTGTCTTTACTAGGCTTGTAATGGATTTCAAAGTCAAATCCGTCAAGGCACAAAATCCATCGTAGGATTCTGTTGTTTCCCTGTTCCAACAGACGTTGATTAGATAACATTCCCTTCATGTGCTTCAGATATATTCTTACAACAAAATGTACAGGTTTTAAAAACAATCTGAATTTCTTAATGCCATTTTTGACAGCAAGAATTTCTTTATGAGAAGAAGGGTATCTTGACTCAGTATCACTAAAACATCCAGAAGTATATATAAAATCTTCTTCAAATTTTGGACCATCTTTCTGCAATAGTACTGCTGCCCAAGTATCATTGGAGGCATCAGTTTCTAATATCAACTGGAAGGTCATATCTGGAAGATAAAGATTAGGGAGATTCTGGATCTTCTGCTTTATAATCTGGACAACTTGAGTCATCTTATAATTCCATGGTATAACTTTACTCAATCTTTTCTGGAGTATCCTGACGTCCTTTGCTTGATTTTCATAGAACTGTCGTATGTAATTCAGGCAACCAAGGAATCTCTGAAGCTGTTTCTGGTCAAGAATTTCATCAGGGAATTCTGAAAGCTTTTTCAAAATATGATCTTGGAGTTCTACTTCTCCTTTAGATAGTATCAACCCAAGATACTCAATCTTTGTCAAGAATAGTAATCGGCTTTGCCCAAGTATCATTGAGGCATCATTTAATATCAATCGGAAGGTCATATCCTGAAGATAAAGATTGTAGACTCGATCTTCCGCTTTATTATCTGGACAACTTGAGTCATCTTATAATTCCATGGTATAACTTTACTCAATCTTTCCTGGAGAACTCGACGCCCTTGTTTGATTTTCATAGAACTGCCGTGTGATGTAATTCAGCAACCAAGGAATCAAGTCGCTTTCCGGTCAAGAATTCATCGGAATTAAAAGTTTTTGAAAAATATGATCTTGGAGTTCTACTCTCCTTTAGATAGTATCAACCTAAGATACTCGATCTTTGTCTGTGACCAACAAATCTTAGAACGACTGAGCACCAAACCATGTTTATACAAGAGGTCGCAAAACAACCTTCAAATGTCAAGACATGAGCTTCTAATAATCTACGTAACGTAAAACAAACAAATCATCAATATATACAATTAGAAAATTAAGATGTTTGAAGATGTCATCCATCCTTTTCTGAAATTCTTATGGTGCATTCTTCAAACCAAAGGCATCACTTTCCAATCGACATATTGGGAAACAACAAATGCAGTTTTATATTTGTCTTTAGGGATTATCCCGATTTGCCAAAATCCGCTTTTCAAATCAAATCTACTGAAAACATTACACTTCCCAATCTTTGAAACAACAACTCTTTGGATGGTAAAGGAAACCCGATAGGGAGTAGAGCATCATTCAAAGATCTGTAATTTATCACCATTCTAGGTTTTCCTCACTCCTGTTCATTGTGTTTGTTTACATCGAATGCAGGACAAGCCCAAGGGCTTCTACTTATTTCTATCAACTTCCTTTCTAAGAGTTATGAAATCTCCTTCTGGCAGTATTCACATTATGTAGGAGACATGTGGACAGCGAGGTTCCAGGTTTTGGATGTAATCTCCTATAGGTTTAATCGACAAAATATTTTCTCCTGTCCAAAAGATTTGGATAACTGGATGTGCAATCGATTCTATCTTCGATATCCTATCATTTCTATACCCATTCTTTCGATATTCAACATGATCTTTTTAAATATGTAATTCCACTACTCTTATGCATTTCAATTTGTTTGAAAGTTTCACCGCAATTGTTTCATAACAAGATTTATCGGGTATTTTAAATTGTTTTTCCCAAAACCAGAATTCCTGCATAAATTTACAATATATAACAAAAGACAAACATTTATTTACAAAATCCTGTCCTAAGGGTATATCTCCTCGCACTAATATCATAACAAGAAGCAAAATGTATTCCTTTTCTTCCTGAAAGAGTATAGGGAATTCTGGAGCAATATATTTGATTTTTATTTCAAATTTATACATTTAAATGAGATATCTATTGGTCGCCACACAGATGTAGTAAGGGTCTGCTTACCACAAGAATTCATTGCACCCAGACAAGTCAGGCATCTAAAGTTTATTGTAGATATCCTTGGACTTTTATATATACAGGGATAACCAATCTATCATCTAAGCCATTAATTTGCTTAGACTCATATGGTTCACTTTATGTTTTATCCAACATTTTCTAATTGTTCATCTCATTTCATCTTGAGAAATTTCAATTCTTCTTTCTCCAGCTTTAAGCTTTTCCATAAATCAACAACTAATGCTTCTTTTCTTTGATTGATTCAAGGTGGAATATAGTATTATCTAAGGATTCATCTTCTGATAGAGTTTCCTGAATAGGTTCTAAAAACTTAACAATACTTTTTGCTCTAAACTCTTTTCTTTGTGCTGGGATAAAATCAACATATGTAGGGGTATAATTGTGTATATTCACCACTGGGTCACTGATCTTTGTGTAATTTGAGCGTAGAAATGGAAGTTACAATTGAGAAGCATAGCTGCCTGAGAGATGAAATCGTCTAGGAGGCAAGAACGCATACCTATTTCAGATCAGACTGCTTAAGAAGAAAGGTGGAGAGGTATATATAGGTGACATCATTTTATGTCGAAAATGTAAGGTTTCATCTGATGTGGGAGGAGTTCCCATTCAAGACGTAATCTTGGGTTTCGTAGTGATTGTCGCCCTGGGAAGGAGTCACTATCCCTGAGGGAGGTGGTATTCACCATCCAACGGTTATCAACTACCCCCCATTCGGAAGGATCATAGACGATTGGAAAAGATCCATAATTCTATTTTTGAATTTAGTCTTAGACTCAGAGGACACCGGGAGAAGCCCAAAGGCTGCTTTCTGCATAAAGTGTGAAGACCGCTTTGCTTTATGTATTCTGCACGACGCTAGCGTAGGCTTCTCTTTGAATGATCTTTTTTAAATCTTTAGATATTTCCTTAGAAAATCCTTTAGATCTAGTTTTACATTTAAAACAACCACAATCCTTATTACATGATTCCTTTCACTTATTCTTTGATTACATCCAAAGTGATATGTTTCTGCAAACGTATCACATATAGAAGAGTCGAAACCTAATTGTTCCTTTATTGATTTATTAGTCTTCTTTCAAAGACATTCCTTTTGCAGAGCCATAACAATATGCTCGTGCAAACCTGCTAGAGATAATTGAGATATATCAATATCCAATTCTTCAAGTCTATCTCTAACTAGGTTGGGTACCTTTCCAGGCATAGCAGATAAATAATTTCTTAAATATGCTGGATTTTCTGGATCAGGTACTTTGTACAATAAATCTTGCATAGCATGTAGGGACTCTGGAGTCGAGATATATGATTACAATTGTTGATTCATAACAAATCAACAAAATGATTAGAATCAATTTTCAAATTGCCATAGAATTCATGCACAACAACTTTAACAAGTTCTTCGACATGCATTATTATTCAACAATCTTAGCTTCATTCTCTCTTCACATCCCTTCCCACCAGTCCCAGTAAATTTCCAGTAAATACCCAAGTTAATCTTAAAGCTAAATCTCTCCAATTTACCTTATCTTTGAATATCAATTTTTTGGGTCCTTGCCCAGGCTTGTCATTTCTGGATTATCATCATCACTTCATTTTTTGATCTGCAATTGAGATTTATGACACACACAATACCTGTGTGTGTGTGTGTGTGTGTGTGTGTGTGTGTGTGTGTGTGTATATATATGTGTATATGTATATATATATATATATATATATATATATATATACACATATAATATATATATATATATATATATATATATATATATATATGTATATACACACATATAAATATCCGCGGTATGTATATATATATATATATATATATATATATATATATATATATATATGTATATGTGTATGTATATATACATATATATACATATACATATATATATGTATATGTATGTATATATATATATATATATGGTATACATATATATATATATATATATATATAGCATATATATGAAAGAAAGTATATATATATATATATATATATATATATATATATATATATATATATATATATATATATAGTAGTATATATATATATATATATATATATATATATATATATATATATATATATATATATGTCTCTACCTATACTTTTTCCCACCAGAAGTCCTAAATTCCCAGTAAATCCTCAAGTCAATCTTAAAGCTAAATCACTCCAAGATACCTTATCTTTGAATAGAAATTTTTGGGTCCTTGCCCAGGCTTGTCATTTCTGGATTATCATCATCATTTCATTTTTGGATCTACAATTGAGATTTGTGAGAGGTAGGTGTGTGTGTACACACAATACACACACACACGCATATACACACACACACACACACACACACACACACACACACACACATATATATATATATCACACACACACACACACACATATATATATATATCATCACACACACACACACACATAGTGCAAAAACATGTGTGCCTTGCAATTCTTTCCAGGTTGATGACTTCATGATGATTTTAAGAGTCAACAATGGCGACTCCACAGGGAAGGCTATTGGCTTGAACTTAGCTTCTAGTTTCGCAGGTTGAGAAAAATATCTATTATGCACTCAAAGTTTTTCTTTTCTTTGGTATGCTCTTTCAAAATAGGGTTCGTGGAAGGTAGAAAAGGAAAATATGAGAAAGGGGATAGATTTAGCACTCAAGTTTAAGAAAAGTGGTCGTAGAGGAAACACGATACAAGGTTGCAGACCACAAATGATTGTCTTTCTTTCTGTTACGACTACTTATCAGTACGCAAACATACTTATGAAAGGAAGGAAAAACCGTGACTGTAAAAACTTATATAAATTAGGTTGAAACAAAGTCCACAAAATTGAGAATCAAGCAACAAAGAAATTAAACTGTAGTGAAATAAAAAAAATAAAGTTGTAATCAAAACTTAAGAAAAACTGAAAGTAAAGCAACATAAATGACTAAATAAAGTGCAGAAACAAAGCAACTATACAACCTAAACTGATATTTACATGAAACATTGATTCAGAAAGTGAAACAATTAACTAGGCTCAACATAATGTTTCAAATGTGAGCCATTAATCGTAGAAGAGAATACCTGCTCTTCAAAATCCTTTAACATGTAAGTATTATTTCCGACTATTCGAACGATTTTGTAAGGACCTAGCCAAAGTTTCTGGAATTTGGATTTCTTTCCTTTATCAAGGTGTGTGGAGTCCCAAAGAAAGACTTTGTCATTTACCTTAAACTTGATAGATTTAGGGCACTTATCAAAGTATTTCTTGACTATCTGCTGCCTTTTTTTAAGATTTTCCAATGCATGATTTCTTTGTTCTTCTAAGGCCAACAAAGCATTCATCCTCTGGGAAACATCTGCAGAATTCAATTCTTTAGCCTGCATAGATAAACAAAGAGATGTGAGTTCAAGTTTGACAGGAATAAAAACTTCTTGGCCATATAAAATTTGAAAAGGAGCGTGACCAACACTATTTTTGGTGGTTGTGTGATTAGCCCATAATGCATATGTGAGGAGGGTATTCCATTGGCATGGATTATCATCAATAATCCTTTTTAGAATTCTTATCAGGTTCTTGTTAGTGGACACAACTTTCCCATTTCCCTGAGGGTAATAGATGGATGAGGTAAAGTGCTTGACCTTGAATTTGTTCAGAAACTAAGTAAACTTTGATGAAATAAATGTTGATTAGTTGTTCGAAATTATTTCGAGCGGAAGACCAAAGCGATAAAATATATTAGATTCTAAGAAGTTAATAACTTTCTCATCCTTTGCATTGTTAAGAGGGACAAATTTGATCCACTTGGTAAAGTAGTCCATTGTTGTCAGGATAAATATATGCCCTGCAGAAGATGGGGGGTTAATAGGGGCGATAAAGTCTAATCCTCATTTAGCAAATGGAAAATCAGGTAAAATTGGCTGTAAAGGCATAGAAAAAAAATGTTCCCTGCAAATTGTTTTTTGAAATTTATCACAAGTATGAACAAACTTGAAAGAATCTTGAAACATCAAGGGCCAAAAATAACCAACTCTGATAATCTTGAAAGCTGTAGCTTTCGCTGCGAAATGGCCACCAATATGGAGGTTAGAATCCGTTGATCCCTAAAGTTCATTCAAAATTTTTGGGTTGCTTTATCATGAATGCATCTTAATAAAAACCCATAATAAGATCTACGAAAAAGAATGTTTTCCAAGATGAGAAACTTTGGGGCTATCAAGCACAACCTTCTACGCTGATGTGAATCTAAATGATCTAGATTTTTTTTTATGTAAGAGATAATAAATGACATCCTTGTACAAAGGATGGTCAACAAGATATATATCAAGAGTTTCCAAGTAAAAAAATGTTGATAAAGCGTTCTCATCTTCCTCAAGAGAATCACTTGTTTCAGGATGTTGAGCCAAGTGAAGAGTTATATCATGTCCCTTAATTGTATTGGTTGTAGTAATCTTTAAACCATGTTCTTTAATTTTGTCAATCCAATGTGCAATTTTTCCTGACAGATGAGTCTGTGTAAGCAGAAACTTGATTACATGCAAAGGGACTCTTACCTGTGTTTGCTTGCCCAAAATAAAATGCTTGAACTTTCCTATATATTTTACCAAGGATTTTGGTTACTACTCTCTCTTCCTACTCTTGGGATGACCTAGGTTCAGATCTAAACAAGCTTCCAACAAAGCCCTCTAAAAATATCGACCATCCTGGTAAGCCAGAAGGAAACACAACACACAGAGTGTACTGCGCAGTCTCACCCGAGATAGTTTTATGGGTGACTGCAATGCTCAGATGCTTGCAGTCTAGGAACCAATGGGGATCTGGGATTGCAATTCATCTTCTTAAGACTTGATCCGGTGGTTCCTTCTATTATTCTTAAGATCCATTCATTTATTAAGTGTATGCATGCATTCTAACAAATCTAACAATTGACATATCTCACAGAATTATTCATTCATCAACCAACTACTCACAGAAAGTAATTATGCAATAAACACATCACCTAACAAAGGTATTACTGTGGTTCACTCCCTCCTGGTCTACGTCCACAAAGATCTGGCTCTTAGGCTCTTTTATTTAGGTTCATAATATATGGCGTCACACGCACTACAATTTCTCATCATACAATCACAAAACAAGGTCCAAAACCCCTGTGAGGCTGACTAGATTTCCCAAGGCTCCTCAAACTGCGATCTAACCCTTTGGATCTAAATACTTGACTCTCCTACAACTAAACAACTTACAAAAAGGTATCCGATCTTACAGTCATTCTCTTAGCCAAGAAAAAAAATATTATCTATCATTCTGGAACTCTCGACCTAGACCTCCTAGCTACTTATTTATACTTATTTTTGCCTTATCAGCCATTACAATCTCTTACAAAAAACCCTAACCCTAATGTGGTTAGGATTTTCTACATGTTCTCCTTGCATGATTTCCTCCTTTGCATACGACCTTCCCTTGCATGTGTTTCTTTTCCTTCTAGATATATTTTTCTAATTTACGCTTTACTTTCAAAAATTTGATTCTTCCTCAAAATCGACCTACACCCAATAGGACCCCAACACTAACATGTGGCTCATCCCGAGCCACCTAGGAAGTGCGCGCTCCATCAACAACCTCTGCTAGGCTATGGAACTTGTATGCAGGTTCCATTTCTCTTGGCTGGACCTACACGACCTTCTCTGTGAGTGCTTCTAATGCTTGCGCTGTGATCTCCTTCTGGATCATGGATGTGAAATTTGCCTGTGTTTGCGCCATGTTCTTGTTCTCCTCCTCCAACTGCGTGATCATCTTCGTTGATTTATCTTGAAGAGGTTCTATCTGCTCCTGTCTTTATTGCTTCTACGTCTGCGCTGCTTTGAACTCTGCCTACAACTTCTTCATATACTACGTTCCTTTTAGATGCTTGGTGATGCTCATTATCTTTTGCCTCTGCTTGAGGTCCTAGATTGCTGCACTTATTCTTTCTTCCTCCTGGTTCCACTGTTGGACCTGCTCATCCTCCTCCAACGTTGTCCAAAGATTCGCTTCTTTTTCAAACAATCCTGCTGCTGTGTTAACTTGTTTCTCCATCTCTACTAGTTGGAGTGAAACTTCTACTTTCATCTTCTCTTGGACCTCAGGTGGGGTTGCGGGATTGAGCTTCTCTTTTAGCTCCTCAATCTCTTGCATATACTGGTCAATTGTCTGTGTGATGAGGTTGATCTTATCCTCTGCGATTCTCTCTGCTGCCTATGCGTTGTTGGGGATTTGACTATATGCCACTGTCAATCCCTGCTCTAGCCTATCTGTGCGTTCTTTCTCCTCTTCCTTTTCGACAATCAACTGGTCACACGTCATATGAAGCATCTCTGTGACCCCTCTTCCCACCTCTAGATTTGTGGCATTTACGCGAGCCCTAGAGTGTACTTCCTACATGACACTAGCTTGTATCCCATATAAGGCCTTTGTGGGGATCCACGCCATCACCAAATCTAGTTGTTCCACCTCTTCTAGGGTTTTTTGCGTCGTCTCCTGGTCGAAGATGATCATTTGACACGTTATCATGAATGTCTCCCTACCTTAGATGATGAATTGCATGGTCTCCTCACCTTATCTCTGCGCATATGGTCTTTGTGTCTCCTCCTATGGTCGTGCAGTGGCCTGTGACTCAACCCGGTTCTGTAGATGATGGATGATTTCGTGAACCTCTAGAAGATTAGCCATGATCTGATCCCTCTCCACCTCTTCTGCTTTGGCCACTTCCTCGCTCCTGTCTTGGACCTTATCTGTGATGAGATCTACATCATCCCATGTGAGGGCGATGTCAGGGTCCTCTATTTTGTACTTCCTCGTCTTGCGTTCATCTATTCCTTGGATGATCTTCCTTTCCATTTGTGAGGGTTGTTCCTCCATCATTTTTTCTTGGCATCCTTCCTCTTGAGCCTGTATGGTATCCTTTGGCCCCGTCTATTCCCGACTTCCTATTCTTTTTGTTGTGGGAATTCTCCTCAACCTTTTTGGTACCACACTTCTCCCACTTGGCAGGGTTCGCGTGGTAGTTGTTTGAGTGTTATCCACTGGGCTACATGTCCTCGCTAATGAGTCTGCATCAAACTTTTACTTAGGCTTGGAGGAATGCACCAAGCCTATCCTTGTAGTGGTTTTTGCTACCAGTGACTACCACTGTGTTGATTAAGGTTGGTTGTCATTGATGTCAACCCTTGAAGAAAGCCCCGTAGCACAAAGTTTTGGGTAATGGACCCAATATTGTTTGATGTAAATATGACTCATTATTGTTTTTTCATGGTTAATAAGAAGTAAATATGGATGAACTCCAAAGTGGTCCCCTTATGGTGAAATCCCTCACGAGAAGACGCTTTGTGTAGTAAGAGAACCCATGCTTAATTATGGAATAATGAGATGAAGGACAATGAATTTGTTAGAGAAAATATCCTATATGGATAGTTCTTGTCATGCCATTTCTGGTGGTATGTGGAATGTAACATAACTCCTCACGGTTAGAGAGTTATGGCCATGAGAAGTTGGAGACCCCAGGTTTGGGTAATGGACCCAAGTTTGTTTGATGGGTAACAATATGAGTTATGATATATTTTCAGATAATACTATTCTATATGGATATTACATGTCATGC